>CAWUPE010000699.1:0-27001 GCA_963924145.1 Pyrausta purpuralis
AAAAATCTAGTAGACACGATTGTAGTACAGGTTCTATAGTTTATTTAGTATGTTTAAATTGTTTCTGAAGTAGTTTACTGAAGTTAGAGTTAGAAAAACTGATAAATATGGCCACTTTTGGCAATTTTTCTAACTGTAACTGCAGATAACTCTGTTTTATTGAACTTAAACATTGTATCTAAACCACATAACTAGAGCTTCAATCGCATCAATCAGATTTTCGATTGGTCTTTTATTTAACGAGCTATGATTTTTCTACTAAAGTGGCGCTAGTGTGCGCGTTAAAAATCCGGGTAGCGCCTTAACCGCTTTAAGATCTCAGATACAAAAAAATAGGAAATTTAAGGGGGGCTCCCATACATGAAACTAAAACCGTTTTTTTTTGTCAAACCTATTTTCTTTAAACAAACACTATGAAAAACAAAGTTATATTTGCTGTCAACAAAATATTGTGGTATTTTAGCTAAGTGGAAGAAAGTGGATGTAATTCAATTAAAATTGGCACGGAACCCTTAGTGCGCGAATCCGACTTGCACTTAGCCGGTTTTTTAAATCCATTATTATCTAGTATCCATTGAATATTGAAATATTCTAATTAAAAATGATTGTTTATCGTAATGCAAGGATGTTTTTTTTATGTATTTTGTACCACGGTACATTTGCGGTACACTTTGGGCAAAATTCGGACGTGTCCTTTAATTTATAAAATAATATGTAGTTTGTTCAGTACAACAATACTCAAATATGTTCCTATCCTTTGTCAACGAGATACAGTAAAAAAAAACATGATAAGTATTATGTTAGTTTTATCTCATGCTGTAAGTAAAATTTTACTTTTCTGCTTTAAAAACCTATACCAAAAAAGCTTTATAAAAATGTTTCTAGTCTCAAATCTACCTCTGTTAATTAAGTTAATTTATTTTTATTTATTTAACGAAAATCTTAGCAGTAATATTGTAGTTGTGCTCAAAAAATGAATAAAATATTTGATCAACGAATTGTAACTATCAGTTCTAAAAGCCTAATTTTGCACTTGGTTGATGAGCACAAATGTAGTTTTAGTTTAGTTAGTGGTGGGTTCCGACCACCTTTCGGTTTGATGGTCTATCTTCTACAAGCGAAAATGTACCTTGACTTAATACAAATAGTGTCAAAATCTGCTTAATGTTCTGTCTTCTTCTTCCTAACGTGTCGATGGTAAAAGCGACTTAAATGTGTTGTGCCCAGTAATTCGCGACAAGGATTGCTTTGTCCTTTGCACACATGAGGTCCTCCAAAGAGCAAGAATCAGGGTACGCAGGACAAGACAGAAGATGGAGCATGTCTTGTGGGATGAAACCGCAAATGCAAGATAGATCGGTACAAACAGAAAAGCCCCACTTAAACATGGCATCCTTACATCTACCCACCTGGGTCCGGAGACAGTTAAGGGATTTCCACTTGATGTTCTGTCCATAATTAATATCTATTTTTGCCTACTTAGCATAAAGGAACCCACTGCTGTAGTGTATGAACATGGTAGGTACTTAACGTTTTTTAATGTAGGAAATCACCTATATTTTGTAAGACAAGTGACTATTATCTAGGTTTCATTAAAAATGTTTGTTCTGTCCATCAAAATTGCAATAAATTACTATGTCATATTTTTTAGTTTGTTACCAGTGTTTGTTTTTAAAATGTTGATATTATTGACTTATTATTATTAACCTATCAAGTAGCAAATGGCTAGCAAGGACACATTGAAAAGTTTACAATACAATCATACAATAGAAGTTGTGTTGATAGCGATCATATGGGATTTCAATGTTTTGAACTAAATGTAAATGTATTAATTCATTTTAATAAGAAAATAATGATGTCGTTAAAATTGTTGTAAATAATGGCGAAAGTAAATGTCTAAGTTTTAATAATATTAACCTTAATACAAAGAGTCTATCAAAATGGCGAGATCACGGCTGAAATTATTATTTCCGTAGTATCGTGGTTTTGACCCAATTTAGATTTTTTATGGTTGTTTAAAAATTGTTTCAAAAGATTTTGAATAAAGTTTGGGGTCTCGCCATCTTAACGTCAATATCGCGGCTGCTTGGAAGTACAACGTTTAGTGTCGAACTAAATACTCCAAGCTTTAGTGCCAATTTTCTGCCGATCGATTATAAATAAGAAAATGTTCTACGAGGGTCAAACTGAAAGTTCTTAGAACTGGCCACTTATAAACAATATAATAAAAAAAAATATTCTAAAATTTGAAAATAGAACTCTTTGCCAATATTACTGAGTATATATTTCATTCATTTGTCATTTGTTTTACGATTTGGCGGCAAATTGAAAATTGTCTGTGTCACGTCAACATGAATTTAACACGAGAAAATTTTCGTGCAATGATTTTTTTATGACTTTCGATGTCATTTAAGTCAACAAGAAAGTTATGATAGACTACGATTGGCCTTTCACGATGAAGCCCCATCTCGTGCGACTGTTTACAACTGGTTTAATGAGTTTAAACGTGGTCGCACTAATCTCACTGATGATGTACGTGAGGGACGGCCTTCTACGGCGACGACTGAAAATAACATCTGTGTTGTGCGGCGTATGATAGAGACTGACAAAAGAGTGACCTATCAGCAGATTCGGACAAGCTTAGGCATCGGTATGAGTCAAGTGCACAAAATCCTCCACGAACATTTAGCGGTCAGGAAGCTTTGCGCCCGGTGGATACCTCATAATTTGACTAAGGCTCAAAAACTCCATCGTGTGGATTGGTGCCGTAAAATGATTGAAAGATTTAACGGAGGTGACTCAAATGCTGTGTTCGACATACTAACAGGTGACGAAAGCTGGATTTACTGTTATGATCCTGAAACCAAAAGACAATCTGCTCAGTGGGTGTTTCCTTTCGAGGAGTTGCCAACTAAAGTGAAGAGAGATCGAAGTGCGGGAAAAAAAATGGTGGCCTCGTTCTTTGGAAGGATAGGTCATTTCGCAACAATTGTGTTAGAGGATCAAAAAACAGTTTCTGCAGAATGGTACACTACCAATTGTTTGCCACTTGTCTTGGAAAAAGTTCGAGAGAAACGACCTCGCAGTAGGATCCTCCTTCACCACGACAACGCCTCGTCGCACACCGCCAAGCGAACGATCGACTATTTGGCGACATCAAACGTTGAATTACTGGGTCACCCGCCGTATAGCCCCGACCTCGCGCCTTGTGATTTTTATTTATTTCCAAAAATTAAAGAAAAACTTAAAGGAAAGCGGTTTATGAATGCTGAAGAAGCGGTGGCTGCGTATCGCGATGCCATTGAAGAGACCCCTAAGGACGAGTGGGCAAAGTGCTTTTCCCAGTGGTTCCATCGCATGCAGCGGTGTATTGACGTCAATGGACAATATTTTGAAAAGATATAATAAAACTAATAACTGGCTAATGTAATCAGTTTTTGATTTTCTAAGAACTTTCAGTTTGACCCTCGTATATGCTGCGGTTCTAAGAAAATTTTTTCTTCTTTAAAACTACACAAAAACGCCTACAAAAACTTTAACGTAAAACCCCAAACAAGAAAATTGTTGCATTCCATAATGTATCAGGCGTATGTCCCGTATAATTAATGTTTTTGTGTAAAACAAGCAGCATGATTTTTACTTTGTTGGATCCGTCTTTGTCGCGAATAAGGGGAAAGCGAAAGAATTCACTGGGACCGCTTTTGTGTAGTTTTAAATAAAATAAAATTGCCGTAGAACCACAGCAGATATCATATTTTTTATTTAAAATCGATGAGCAGAAAATTGACACTACTTGGAATATTTAGATTGATACTTAATAATCTTGAAGTCAAGACGGCGGGACCACAAACATTCAATATATTTTGAAGCGTTAACGGAAAAAAAAACAACGGGATAAAATCTAGCAACGTTGGCTCAAAACAATGATACTGCAGAAATAATTATTCCAGGCGTGATCCCGCTATATCGATTGGCGCATTTCAATAATAAGGTAAATTTAACCAATAATAATTAAAGTATGAGCTTGTTTTAAACATATTTTTGAATTTGTTTCTACAATATTGTTATTTTAATAATAAATAATCATATTTTGTTATTTATAAGACAAACGTTTACTTTTCATAGTATTTGATGACTTGATGCCTCCTTTTTTAATTGTTTTTTTTAGGTTATCAAAATTATTTTACTATATAAACAAATTGTAATAGACTTAAATCATGTGTGTATATGTTAGGAATACTAACGGATAGTAGTATTACGCAACGTTTGACTGATGAAATAGCTTAGAAACGTTTGAAATGCAGAAATAGATAACGCTTGAAGTCTGTCCAATATCCACGCGTATAATACTAGGTACTTGGCTTAAGCACCTAGCCCAACTTGTATAATGATTGGTCTAGTTATATTGAATGCAAAATGTACTTAATTTGTGTTTCCGTTCATTAGTTTTTTAAGTCTTAAAAATCACCAAAAATTGTTAATGAAAGAATGAAATAAATGTTTTGTTAAAAATATTGGTTTTATTTTTAGTATCAGTAACCGCCTTACAAATGTTAATACATAAAGTTATACATAAAATCGTGTTAGTTGTAAAGTAAAAACACTTTGAAAGAGTAAAATTAAACCGGTCAACTGTTTAGATCTAGTCTTGATGCACGCGGTGTCGTGTGAAGGGTGTTGCGGTGGAGGGTGCGCTATGTGCATATGTCGAATCCGACTCGGTGCCCATAGACTTAATAAATTAATAAAGTTTATTTATTTCACAAAAAAGGTTACATCGACTTTTACAGTGACCGAAGCGCCCTTTTAAGCTTAAAAGCCTGTATTAGTGAGTAACGCTCTTCCATTACTTAAGGTCGTTATCAGTACACAGTAGTTAAAGAACAAGATAACAAAAATAACACATTAGAATTAATAGGTTACACTTTTGTTCATAGAAATTATATTTATGCGTGCTTTTGTTATGTTGTGTGTGTGTGTGTGTGTGTGTGTGACTTACTAGGCTGCCGGTCTACCGAAGTGGAGCTAGGGTACGGAGCGAAGAACCGGGGTATGGTGGAGCGGAGTTGCGTACTGTGTCTGTTTGTGTGTGTTTTTAAACTTCTTTGCAACTCCCTGTCCACTGAAGAAGAGCGGAGTTTTTGTGCAATCCTATTGGTTAATATTTCTCCGTTTCTCCGCGCCGCGGCCTCGCTCCGCTCTGGTGGACGGGCAGCCTTAGAGGTGGTTATCGGTGCCCGACGGTAGGCATTGGTCCACGTAGGTGTTGGTCAACGTGGCGTCCGAGGTAATCAAGCACTCGGTGTCGGGGATACATATGCAACTAAAAATAAGAAGGGCGAGCCCAAAAAAAAAATACTACTACAGATAAGTAAGAAAAATATCTCTATCTCTATATATCTAAAAAAAAAGATATAAAGATGAGCTAAAATTACTTTAAATGCATGTAAAAGTCAGTATTTTTGACTTTACAATTTCGAGCCCTATTTTTGGGATTGAACTTCCCATAAAGTACTAGATGAATTGTATTATTTTGAGAGCTCAGGAACTTCTGAAGTTTTTAAAATTATTTACAAGTCATTCAGCTCGGTGAAAGATTTTTTTTCAAACTTGAAATCAAGTGTAAATTTAAATCAAAGAGATATTTTATGTTTGTAATCAAATTCTGAGCTGCTGGGTGTTTTTTTATTCTTACTTACACACATTCAAGCCAAAATGCTCATAGAAACTTAAAAGAAACAGCACACAGAAAAATTTTATAGCTAAATCTCGCTGAAATTAAAAAAAACTGAAAAATAAACAAAAAAATATATACATCTCGAAAACTATTAAATATCGCAGAACATACATTGGGCTCAAACGTTGGGTATTAGTGTCCTCTAACTGCAGGACATCGCTGGTACAGGCAAAATTTATAATTCCGCCGATTATTATAAGCGCTCGCAGTTTTGCAAAATGTCTAATGCCGAGTTATTAATACATAATAGAAAGAAAGAAAGAAAGAAGAAAGAATGTGTTTATTTGCTCATGAAAAAGGGTACATTGGGATGGTATAAATCTATGGTTAGCTCAGCTTTTTCAGCTATCATTTAATAGCATGCAAATACATATTTTAATAATAAACAATTAATAATAATCAATTAAACTAGTCAGAATTCATAATATTAATACACATGTCAAAGTTTTCTAGAATATTAATACAACATCAATTAGTTTCAATAATAATAAAACGGCTCAAACATCATGACTTCAAATTTAAAAAATCATCAACTTTATAAAAACAATGGTGAATTAGCCATTTGTAAAGTGCACTTTTAAATCTGTTGAACGGCAGGTCTTTTATATTATGAGGTACTTTGTTATAAATAAGAGTACACATCCAGTAACAGTTTTTTTTCAAATTTTGCACTTTTTGGAGTGATATCTGCCACAAGCCTATTGCCATTTCTAGTGTTGCGCATATAAACCTCCTTTGCTTGTCTAAAAAAAATCATGTTTTGCTTAACAAACTTACAAATCTCAAAAATATAAAGACATGGAAGAGGTAGTATTTGTAGGTAAGTAAATAACGGCCTGCATGGCTCATCAGGTGCAGAACCACATATGGCCCTAATGCACTTTTTTGTGCAATGAAAACTCTATTTGCATCAGAGCCATGACCCCATATGATAAGTCCGTAACGTAAAATGGACTCTACGTACGCAAAGTAAGCAGTAAGTGCTGTATTTTTGGTAGCGACTTTACCTAATTTATACAGTGCGTATGAAAATCTGTTAATTTTCTTGCAAACATTTTCGATTTGATCATTCCAATTAAGTTTATCATCTATCCATACACCTAAGAATTTCGTCATATTTGTACCTTTCAGTTTTTGTCCTTCGAAATGTATGTCCATTGTCTGATATATTATATTATTAAAATTAATGAAGTATGTTTTGTCCAGATTTATATGTAAATTATTATTTTTAAGCCATTCAATTAAAGTTTTAAGTGTATTATTAATGTCCTGAATATGATCTTCCAGAGTCAATTTCCCGTCTGTTTTTACAATTATAACTATGTCATCTGCGAATAAAATAGATTTGTGTTTAGTTAACCCCGGGAGGTTGTTAATATAGATCAGGAACAGTAAAGGACCTAAAACGCTACCCTGTGGGACTCCATATTCGTTTACTCTTAGATCCGATCTATACTTTTGAATCACAAAATTACAGTCAGGTCGACTAATTTCAACGGATTGTTGGCGGTTATTAAGGTAGGTTTTAATCCAACATAAGGCATTGCCCCTGACACCACATTTTTCCAATTTTTCAAGGAGCGAATTATGTGAAACGAAATCGAAAGCTTTTGACATATCAAAAAATATGGCGGTTGTATAATTATTCGCGTTAAGGCTAGTCGGAGTCTCGTTGACCATGTCAAAGATGGCATGTGCAGTAGATTTATTCTTCTGAAAGCCATACTGATTGCGCTGGATGACTTGATACTTATCAAAGAACGATGTAAGTTTACTATGCATAACTTTTTCATACACTTTTGAAAAGATCGGCACCAGCGCGATTGGGCGATAATTGTCCAAAATAGATTTATCGTCTTTTTTAAACAAAGGCTTAATAACAGAAAATTTCAGTTTATTAGGGAAAATTCCCGATGCCAAGGAGAAATTAATTAAATAAGCTAAGACTTGGCCTAATTCCTTATAACAAAACTTAATAACTTTCGTACATACGCCGTCGTATCCCTCAGAGTTGCTATTACTTAAGGTCAGTATTAATTTATTTATGTCATATTCGTCAATGGGTTTAAGATAAATAGAATTATTCAAAGTTTTATTTAGTATGTCACATGAAATATTAACTGTATTATCTATATTTGTCAATTCAATGAAATAATTGTTAAAAGTATTAGCGATTTGAGTAGGACTAGAAATAACATTGTTGTCATATTTATTTAATTATATCAATAAAGTTATTGTACTGCGGATTAGTATCTATTTCCTCTTTAATAACTTTCCATGTAGCTTTACAGGTATTTTTACTTTTCAGTACATATTTATTATTCGTATTTTTTTTGCATTTAGTATATAATATATATTATAAATAATACACATAATATAATATAATACTATACACATTATAAACAACATTTAATCTACAATTGCAACGTATATGTATTACTTTACTTTCTACAAATTGCTAGCTTTAATATCTTATCAATATTCTGCTTTGCAATTTTTAACCGACTTCAAAAAAGGAGGAGGTTATCAATTCGACTGTATGTTTTTTTTTTATCATTTTTTTTTTGTATGTATGTTACCCCATATCTCAGTCGTTTGTCGACCGAATCGAAAATTTTTTTCACCTACTTAGAGGGTATACCTTCTAGTTGGTCCCATTTTTTCCATTTTGGGATCTGATGATGGGATCTTGGTGTATTCGAGGGAAACCCTCAAATTTTAAAGGCACGTATAGTGTTTCTTTACTAGAATCTTAATGTTGACGTGTTGTGACGTCTTGTGGGACGACGATTTTGTGGGGCTGAGCTGATGGTGGAACTCCTTAACGCCTAGGAGTTCAGTAATAATAATGACGAAACTTATGATAGGTAATTTGTAGCTTTGTAAAAAATAGAATCACAAGGTGCAACTCCCCCCCCCCCTCTTATGTAATCACTAAAAATAAAGAAATAAAATAAACTTTAAAAAAAAGTAAAAACCGACTTCAAAACCAAAATGCACTAAAAAGTCTTAAATAAACTCTTCACCATTGAAAGGAAAGGAATCCGTTTTAGGCAAACAATTTCTTTTTGGAGTCGGTGCCATCACTTTGACCATCAAGCATCAACTATCACAGCACCGACTCCAAAAATAAATTGTTTGCCTAAAACGGATTCCTTTCCTTTCAATGGTGAAGAGTTTATTTAAGACTTTTTAGTGCATTTTGGTTTTGAAGTCGGTTTTTACTTTTTTTTAAAGTTTATTTTTTGCAGCAAAATAACTATCACCAGCACTAAGACAATCTGTACGAATTTAAATAATAGTGTGTCCTTATGGTAGTACCTAAATAAAAACTAACATACAGGGTGACTTTGTTATCAGTACCGAAATATTGTGTAAAGACTCCACTGATGAATATAAACAACTTTTACTATGGGGGCAATAGTGAAATCGAGAAAAAAAATCAGCTGTTCCATACATTTTGACCGCGCGCCAATTGAACTTTTGTATGGAACAGCTGATTTTTTTTCTCGATTTCACTATTGCCCCCATAGTAAAAGTTGTTCATATTCATCAGTGGAGTCTTTACACAAAATTTCGGTACTGATAACAAAGTCACCCTGTAGGTATATAGGTGCTATACCAGAGGTTAATTGCAATTCGCAAACGTACCTATATAATAAAAACCGGCCAAGTGCGAGTCAAACTCGCGCACTGAGGGTTCCGTGCCAACTTAAACTGAATTAGGGAATCCCCTTACTTTCACTTAGTAAAATACCACAATATTTTATTGACTGCAAATCGTCGGCTTATTGCAAGAACTCATTAAGTGACCAAAAGTAAAATGTTAGAAATCAATTAATGAACTTTTCCAAACTTGTAACTACAATAACTATGTTAAATACGAAAGGAACAAAGAAATTTTAATGCAGTAGGATAGTGTTATATTACAACTATTGAAATAACCAAGAATTACATTTTTAACTCAAAACCTATTCTTTTTAAAAGCTTAAAACATAAGTTAATGACTTCTTGCCATAAACAATTTATTACTTATCTTCACTTATCAATTTCTTAAATAAGATTTCAAAATTAAATATGAACTTCGTTTTCGAAAGAAAATCATTTATTATGGAAAATGATCAAAATATTATTAAATTTGTAGAAGTTGAATTACTGTACAATAAAATAAATTGCTAAAAACGGAGCCAGTATGATGTAAGAAGTGAAATAAAACGTTTTATTTTTCTTGTTTGACTGTTTGTCTGTTTTTCTGCGTCTGTTTGTCCGTCTGGTTGTAGAAATTAATATCCGAAGCGGCTGGGCCAAATTTTTTTTTGGGTAGGGGTAGCTTTTATCACTTGTCAACATTTAGGATACTTTTTTTTCCGGTAAATTAAAGAGTTCACCTGGGGTTAGAATTTATTGTTACGGTATTACTACTATGTATGTTATTATTTTCGAGTTCCCGATATTTTGGTACTGTTTGCAAGTGCCATGGTCAGGGTAAAACTGACGTTGTAAGCTGCTATGAGCAAACATATCGGTCTACTCTAAAATCTTTTATTGCGATCACTTGCGATACCATCCTTCAGATTGTTTCCAAACTACTTAACTATTTTCTTGCACCTGTTCTTGACCACTCGCAGTATCTGCACGCGAAACGACGTTTTGTTGAATTTTTCGGTTTTGTTTTTGCATTTACGAATCACTAGATTCGAAACATTAGACCATTTAAACCCATCCTCACAATTGAAATTTTTGTATGTTTTAATTTCAATCGCTTACCTGACCAACCTTGGTACCTGTATAGTAGCGTTAGTTAGCGTTTAGTGCCTTAGTGTGTACCAACACCACAGCTGCAGTCAACTTTGCAGACACCAGGTTTTTTTTAAAGGAAAACTGTCTTGCTAGACTACGTTCGGGGGGTCTTACAGAACAATGGATGTAAGGGGGGCCCTTACTTACTAGCTACACTAAAAGTGTGACATCAAAAATGACAGGGTAGATAGGATAGATTTCTTAATAAGCACTCATTATAAACTACACTAAGAAGTGGCACAATTTCTGCAATCTGATCAAGACTGGTGATGATACGCACACATAGAGAACAGAAACCGAGCAGTTTGTCAAATGTCAATCTATCAGAACAAACTTTGATAAAGAAACCAATGTTGTTGTTCCTAAATAATCGTTTTGCTCATTGCTGGTAAACGCAGTAACAGTGACAGGTCTATTCTTATAATAAGCAGATGACATACTCTTACTAATCTGTGAAGCAGATAGTACCATTCAAAAAAGTTATTGATAGCGTGAAAGAGCCTGTGGTTGAAAATAACGCGTAAAGAAAATAGACGCGGCAGCATCAAGTTAATGGTGTTACAATGGGCTCTCCAGTTAAAAAACCAAAATCAGCATTAAAATTAAATAAAATGTGACTTTCAAACGCTTCTTAATATTGTGAAAATATATTAATTATTTTCCATCTAAAAATCTTTTATATTTAACTAGTTTTTCAATTTGAATAAAGTCATTAAGAATCTTTTAAGCCCTTTCAATTCACATTAAGTGTAGATAATGATTTTTAATCAGTTGTTACTAACAGTGATGTTAGTAAAACATATTTGCAAAAAGTCATTAAATATCCTTAACTTTCTTTACACACACATTTCTGCATCACTAAATATCACTATTGCTGCTTAATGATTTTAGAGCCACCACGAAACGGCTTAATTGAAGTTATCGACTTTATGTGTTGGTTATAACGTCGTTATTTGAAGAGCTAAAAGATAGTGAGTTTTTGCATAATATAAAACGCATACAAATAACTTCAGTGGCACTTCTAAGTGTACTTAATGACTTTTTGTAGTTAATGAGTTCTTGCAATAAGCCGACGAAATATAACTTTGTTTTTCATAGTGTTTGTATGAAGTACAAAGTTATGTTTGTGGTTGTTGAAAATGTGTTGTATCTCAAAAACTTCTCATTCGATCCCGTCCAAACCAATTTTCATTGAAAGTATTTGTTAAGATCTACATTTTATATATTTTTTTTAATTTACACTCGCTTAGTTTAGAAGTTAGGTGGGGGGGGGGGGGGGGACGCCCATTTTACCACTTTGGAAGCGTCTAGCTATGAATCGTGAGACTTTAAAAGAAAATGGTTTTAGGAACGTCTGTGTCATTTTAAAAGACCTATCCATAGACACCCCACACTATTTACTTTTTTTATTAAAAAAAAAAGTAAAGTAAGTTATTAGTAAAGTATTTTATTTTTGAAGTACCTACTGTATTTTGAAAGACTTATGGCTGAATAGAACTCGCTCTCATCTCAAATTGTAGATACCTGTATATTTTTTAGTTTTTATGTACTGTCGTCAGCACATCAGATTACCCACTTTTGTTGCAAACCAACCCTTATTACTACGACATAAGACACCGCAGTGTTAAGCTTGACGAGCTATTTTCCGTACATTACTCTTCTTATGGGATTATAGTAAAATGAAAGATAATAATCATAAAACTAAATATGCTTTATTTCACATCGTGTCAATATTCATTGGTCACATACAAGTTTTCACTCCGACATGCAACATACCGTGACTCCGCCCGCTACTTTACAATATAAAATATATGCATTTAACAACAACCCCTCAGTTCATTAATAAATTACGAAATCATTATACACGGAGCAGGTCGCTTTGGATTTTAACGCGAGTTTATGTGGGAGCCGAAGATGATTTAGTGCAATAAGTTTTTCATTAAAGATGGCGCGTGTGTGGCGCTAGTATCGGTAGCTACTATTTTTTTTTGTACAGATAACATCATCGCAAAAATCAGCCGGCATTTAATAAAAAATAACTCAGGGACTTTTCGCTCAGTTCAAAGGTAGCATATAAACATAACATAGAAATTGCTATCTGAGAAGTCCTGCCTGACGTAGGTGGTCAAGTCGCTGGTTAGTATGGAGCCGCCTTAATATGTCAGGAAGAGTAAGCAGGCTGACAGACAGGTATGACTAGGAAAGAATCCTTTTAGCATTAAATCCACATTTTGTACACTTTTATTCGTGCAATAAAGATTTTAAATAAATAAAAACTGCCTCTTTGTAGAATGGAACCACTAATCGTCCTCGGCGTATATGTTGAGATTATAAATGCGTTCAACCAAACTTGCGTTAACAACCAAATCGATACACTAGAAATTATTTCTATAGTTGACAAAGAATTCGCTTCCAGTGCATAGCCGCGGTCTAGCTAAAATGTTACTAATTTTTTTCAGTATATTCGTATAAGTTTAGTTTATTTATTAACTAGCTGCACTAATTGGGCCTTATAGTATATAGAAAGAGTAACAAAGGCCTTGATAAAGTAGAAGAATACGTGTTTTTAAATGATTCATTACATTACACAAGATTTTGAATTTTCAACCTTAATACGACTGATATAACGTTTAGAAATAAGGTTACAACTATTCTCCCACTAGGTTTCTTATATCCGCTACTTTATTAAGGCGAAAATGTTACATGATTCATGTTATTTATATTATAAGCCAAACCGCGGCCATTCAAGCCAACAGCACACATCAACGCACCGCGAGGGTATATTTAAAATAAACACCAGTAAAATTTAACGTCTAATAACATGTTATTAAACTCTTAACTATTATACAAAATTATCATCAATATCACAAATAAAATACAGAGCTCGGTGACTTCTATGAGGAGTTCATGATACATAGAGATGTTTCTTACATATTGTATTGAGATTACAATGTTCGGTTTGCGTCAGCATGATGTCAGATTTTATGAATTTTGTTTTATTTCTTGACCAATTTATTATGACACTTTCAGAAATTCAAGGTACTGACTCAAATCCTATTAACAAAGCATAATAACTTTAACATATGCGTGTATTTCATACAATGCGCATGACTAACGCACATTTTAATAATCAACCTTATTCATAACAAAAATAAGGCTCACAACGCCATAACATTCGTTGCAGTTTGTACGGGCAAGTACCGAGCCCCGAGTCGGCCGACAACTATCTATCTCCCTCGCACGCGTTGACAATCAAACACAACCCGTCTCATTCGTCCGTCAGCGAACGTGCGCCGTCTGACAGTGTGAAACAAAACGTTACTGTACAAAAATAATTATAGAACAAATGAAACACTATAATACAAAATAAAAATAAACAAAAAAAACGGTATTTTATACAAACTTGTCTTATGTCATTCGGAGGTTTGCGCTGAAACCTTCACATGGAACGAAACAGGTCGGCAACGGGCGTATATTCTAATATAGAACATTGATATTATCTGAATTACAGTTGATTTTACAAACAACTGTATGTGATGCATCCAGTAAAATCTTACGTCTGTTGCCGTCCGATATATTAGTAGGCGTTAACAGAAATCAAGAGACAACAATAGTTTTTAAATTAAATCGAATATTAGCGTAGAAAATCAGCCTTCATGACAATCAATCTATACCTTTCCTATCTAGGACCCCGCGGCCCGCACTCCAATACCATCGCTCGCTAGTTAGTCGATACATGACAATAAATATTCGGTTAATTTGTATGAAACAATGTCCAGAGGATATTTATTCGATATTTATTTATTTTTTAACGTCAACAATACATCTTTTGGATTCAACCAAAATCGGATAGATTCCATTCAAGATTTGCCTCTCAGTCTTTCATGTTTGAAAAGATAATTTACAAATTCCACAGACCAAAGATGAATCCATAGAACTGTTTCTTTCTTTAATTATACGAAAGACAGAGATGGCACATCAAAAGCTATCCGATCTTTAGCCGAATCTTCCTATCTACCGATGTGTAGTGTACTTGACGGGTAGTAGTGACAATTTAATTACATAACGGTTCCATGTTAGTTTATCCAAGCGTTGACTAGTATCCGGGGCGTACACACAAGGGTGATACGTATTTTTAATCAATGTTTAAATAATGTCTTTTATATCAGAGAGCTACATTAGTTCTCCTGAATAAAAAAGACTATACCGTCAGCCATGTTTGTAATAATGTCATTTATACAAGCGCCTCTAGCGGTCACGAAAGGAACTATAATATTATTTGTTACATTTTTAAGGTGAATATCAGTTTTCAAATGTGAAAAGTCACAATTAAACATTGATTAAGAATTCAGAGAATGATAAATCTCATAAATGAAGGCAGCCAATAAGCGAGGCAAACAAACAAGAAAACTCGTAAAATCGAATTATAATGTAAAATCTATTAAAATTTTCATCCAGAACTCATTTTGCTATCTTTTAAATAATGTTAAGGAATGCATTTCAAATAGTTATTACATCAGAAGTTTGCCCGAAATTAAAACTTATAATAATAAAAAAGAGTTATGATGACTTAAGTTAACTATTGGCCTGCTTCTAGTCTATTTATAACCTTAATCCATTTTTAAATGACAAGTTGATCAATTCATCTTTAATTTTTGTCTATGGTCATAAAACCTAGGAAACAGTTTTTTAGGCTGTTTAAGTGTTCTTTGCCTCGCTTTGACAAACATAGTGGGCGTTAATAAATTATTGCTTAAGGGACGAGGAACGTGTCTTACTTGCTAAAGCCAAGTTTTTGAGAACGGAGCAGTGTCGAGTGGAAAGTGGTCTATGAGTTGCCAAAGATAATTAAATTGACTCATTTTATTAAATAAAAAAAATGTAATAATAAATTTAATTATTTTATTATACATCAGTCTAATTTGAAATAATGATCGGTCAATTATTGATTTCATGTTAATTTCGAAATTAAAATCAATAGCATATATAAAAAAAAACTTAAAACTATTTTAAGACGTCCTTTAGTTTACCAGGCTGGTAGGTGGGAGACTTTAGGCGTCAAAAGAGACGGAAAGGCGCTTAAACTCCGTCAAAGTTGACATTTGACAGTTGACATTCGCGCGTGGCGTAGCGCAGAAGCGGAAGCGTTTTAATCCAATTTAATACAAACTAATCGCGCTAGTGGCTTTAGCAAGTATAACCTCGCGAGACTCTCGCTAGCTAATGCGGTGAGAACGGCTCGAATGGAATACAACGGAATCTCGCTAAAGTCAGCTTTTCTTTACTAGTCCAATATAGTATAGGCAATCTTTTTATAACTTTTAATGTAATATCAGCTGATAAAACGTATTTACTTTTCAATTTAAATATTATCTCAGTGTTCAACGACGAATTGTCTACGTAGGTTTTAACTTTTGCGTTTGATTTATAAAGTAATTGATATCGTAAAAAAAGGAATGTAAAGATTGTTTTCAATATTTGACTTGCAAAGAAAAACAGACTAGTGGTTTTAGCGAGTACGATCTTACGTGGAAAACACCGGGAGACGGAGCGTATTCACCCGAGTTAACAAAACCGTTGGCCATAGTGCGAGTCGGAGAAAGACTAACTCGATCAAACGCATCGAGCGCGTTAACATCAATTTATATGGGATTGCAGCAGCGCCGTCTTGTGGCTAACCCTGATTCCATATAAAATTACGTTGATCGAGTAAGTCTCGCTCCGACTCGCACTACGGCCTCGCATCACGCAAGTGGTTTAAGCAAGTACGAGCTCATCAGTATCTTACGCGGCGCTCGGCAGTAGCTTGACTCGCCAGTGGCGCGGGGCGGGGCGTGGCGGGGCGGGGCGGGGCGGGGGGCGGGGCCGTCACCGCGCGGCGCGGCAGCGGCGACACACGCGCACGGGCCCGCAGTCGCCCCAAGAGCTCATCTCGGAGCACGAGCCGCAGAATATGCCGCCGCAGCGTCTGCGGAAGAAACGAAAACTTGCCTTTAATTATTCTTATGGGACTTATAAAGAAGCTCAAAATTAAATTAAATTATTGGACACCAATCGCATACATTGTTCTGATCCCAAAGTAAGAAGCCAATTCACTTGTGTTATGGAAATCAGACACAACGGCAGTACCACAACACCCAGACCCGAGACAATATAGAAAAGATCGTTTTCTACATTGACCCGACCGGGAATCGAACCCGGAATCTCACGAAATGGCAACATCACGCTGCAACAGAAGGGGATAGAGAAAACTCAAAACGCGTGGACGCAGTCGCGGGGCTAGTCATTAATATGCGTCAAAGTGAAACTTGAGGCTTTGCAACAGTAGATGAGTTCTGTGGTTACAGCGATCGCAGCCCACATACCAAATATGGACAAAATCTACCTAACCGCAAAACAAAACAATTGTGTCGAACCTTTTTGACCACTTACATTAAAAAATAGGTCTAATATTTGTCAAAGTACAGGAACATAAAAACCAACGAACATGTTCGTAATCGTACCAAAGTTTTTCAAAGAAATGAACAATTTAGAGGTTCAAAACGCCTTTACTCTGGATACCATAGACATTACTTAATAAATAGCCTCGGATGGCTTAATATGACATGACAAACATGTTAAATAGCACAACAAGTTTACCATTTGTGTGTGATTTGACCAAGGTAATAATAACATAAGGACAGATGACTTGACGACCTCCGTGGTGTAGTGGCTAAACACGCTGGTTTCATGGCATCGCCACTCCGAGGTCCCGGGTTCGATTCTTGGTTGGGTCAATGTAGATATAGAAATCGAAATTTTCTATATCGTCTCGGGTGTGGGTGTTGTGATTCCACCGTTGTTTCTGATTTCCATAACACAAGTGCTTTAGCTTCTTACTTTGCAATCAGAGCAATTTATGTGATTGGAGTCCAATAGATGTAAATGCAACAAGAATGTACAATGATGCTGATCTTCGCTAGCCTAAAATATTTTTTGCAGCGCAAACAGCGAGGCGCTCCCGCTCCCGCTGCCGCTCGTGCCACACATACCTACAGTGGTGCCGCCGCCTCGCCAGCCAGAAGTGGTTCCTGCAGTGCTGACAGCGCGGCGCGGCGCTGTCCGGCACCCAGACCACGCCGCGCGCCTCCTCACCCACTTCCACTTCCGAAGCGCTTCCGCTCCCGCTCCCGCTCCCGCTGCCGCTCACGCTCGACGCGCCCGAGTGGCTGCGCCCGCGCTGGCAAACAATCATACTTCAAGCTATAATAGAAGATATGATTATGCTTTAGCGAGGTTTAAGCGATGGGTGAAAGCGGTGTTAGTGAGGAATGTAAGAACATTACTTGATGAAAATAAATAATGATTCTGCAAGACATGCATGCATTGAGTGACTGACAAGATTACCCATACTTTTTAAAGATGAGAAATGTGTTAGTCTAATAAGGCACGATTTTTCCAACGTCAGTTAACGAAGATTTCGTCATATATAATATAATACGCCTTATTTGAAAGTCACCTATTTTTCATTTTGAAATCGGTCGTTTTAGGGACTACCAACACCCTTACTTAAATTAAGTCGGATAAGTATTATCTGAAGTTGGTAAAATCGGCCCTTTAATGTACAATAGAGGATATTAGAAGGTTATTGAAGTTCAGTCTCTGATTTCATAGGCCTTTTTGTGTTTTCGCATAGCAAAAAGTCAGAAAGAACTTAAAATCAAATAAAGCAATCCTGGAACCATGTCTGCTATTATAATCGTGTCGAAATCGTGATTCAAATGCATGAAGTTACTCGATACGAGTAGCTATCTTAATCCAAATTTTCAATCACACATTTGCTATAATTCTCTGTTATAATAGGCAAAGGTATCACGATATCCAAAAGTGCATGCACCGTGAGCCAAGCAAAAGCAAAGCACAATAAAAGACGTTTTATCGCACGAGCGTTTCTTATTCTTCCGAGCTGATAATCGCGGAATTCTCTGGAATCTTGTAAAATAATAACATCAAAATCTCATCGTAAATATAAATATCTAATTAGTTAAACAATGAATTTAGTGATTTATTACAGTCAATAGGATATATTTCGATATCCCATTTTGTATGGTATTGAAATCAACTTGAAAGAAAGGACAGAAATCAGAAACTTCATTTGTACAAAGACATGATATGTGAAGGAAGGTGGTACATTCAACATTTGTTCACATGTTTCATCATAACAAATGGAAAAAATATGTAATGGTATTATGAATTCAAATATATAAAAAATATGAAAATAAAATGTATCAAACAAAAATAGAAGAGAATGCGTCAGAAAAATTGCCAAAACTTTTCAGGGCTTATTATTTTAAAACACAATCATGACTCGCACACGCTCGTAAGATGAAATGTCTGTCTAAATTAACAAGAACTAAGGTCCGGCTTGTGCATGATGATAAAACCCAGAATTATACTCTTATCCTACATAAAATTATCATTCTGTCTCTGTCAGTTTATTTGAAGTTGACAGAGACAGAATATAAGTTAATCCTGGCATGCGCAAGTCCACCTAAAAACACTATATACACACCTGTATAGGTTCAGGCAGAGGCGGCGCGGCAGACGTGGCCGCTCCGTTTGAAGGTGACGTAGACTGCTTTCTTAACAGCTCTCGCGCTTGACGCAACTGCCCGCTTAGCTCTTCTACTACTTTCTGTCGACAAACATAATTAAATTATTGCAAATGCGTTCAAATGTTAGTGGAAATATACTTGGTTCAGGCCTGGATATTTCTGGAATACCAGCATACCATCTTAGCTGAGACATTAAAAAAAAATAGTTAAATTTAAAATAGTTTAGGTGCTCGTAGCGCATCGGTAGCAGCGCTTTGGTAGTGATATCGAAGTAAAGCAACCTACGGCGCGGTTCTGTTCGGATGAGTGACCATTCCGACCATATAAGTGACGTACATCACGAGCATCTCCGTGCTTCAGAAGGCACGTTAAGCCGTTGGTACCGGCTAATATAGGTTGATATTAGTCGTTAAGCCTAGTCAGAGGCCTCATGGGCGGCTTGAAAAAAATCTGACAGCAGGGTTAGTCACTTGCCTTGCAAACACCCCTCCGCCAACCCACATTGAGCCAGCGTGGTGGAGTATGACTCAAACTACCTCATAGTTGAGGTAAGCAGGGACTGGCTTGAATATTTTTATTGGATAAAAAACCCCTATCGCTTGGTAACCCTTCCGATCGACTAACTGTATCATATGGGAAACCTTTAAAAGGGTTTCCCTTTAAATAAGCTGTTAAAACATGCACGTTACGTTACCCTTACAAAAAACCATTTCTCATAGGGTCACCCTATTTCATAGGCTAACCCTTTAGGAAGCACTTTCCCTGGCGGCCAGCGGCGACGGTGGTGGCAAACGGTCAAAGACTCAAAGCGCTCAGGCTGGCTGAGCCGCGACGCGACGCCATGCAAAATTATACCTTAACTAGATATCGATTTGTTTGATTTCGGCGCGGGCGCTGCGGTGAATCGTGTCGCGACGTGTTTTTGTTTTTGCAGTTTGTATTCGTATTGTGTCATCATTTCGCTCTTAACTTCCGTGCTGTTATTGTTAGATTTGTTTTCTAATTTACGTTTCGACGCTATTACAAGTCAAATAATAGTCTGATATAACACAGGTGTGTAGGGCAACGGCAGCAGGCTCATTATGAATAAATGTATTTTACCATTGACCAACGAACGATGGAAAAGGCGATGCGCGGGCGAGACGTGGGGGGAAAACCCTATCAATAAAGCGGAAAAAAAAACCCTTTCAATGATTTGGTAAACACTTAGCCTATCATAAGGATAGGGAACCCTAGGGATACGGTAAGCCTTTTGTTTGGATAAGGTTTTTAAAGGATTACCTATACGAAAGGGTAAGGCTATCATAATTAATGGAATCAGTCGTCCGTGCTCCGCCGAGGCGACAACATCTCCTGAGGATGCCACGTGTAGTGGCGAAACGCATCGATGTATTTTGCACGTTGGTGTTGGGTACTAATAATTGCATCAGCTGTGCCGCATGCGTATTGAGGGAGGGCGGGCGGTGCATCCTGCATTTGCCTGAACTAATACTAAACGCGGTGACGGTTCGTGTTGTTAGTTGCCTGCGCCGGCGTCGCTTGGCGGAAATTTGAAGCAAAATATTTTTATAAAATTCAACTTAATAATGGACTTCCGCAAAATATTTCCCGATTCCATGAATTATATAAGAATGAGTTGTAATGGAAATAAACGTCCGAGATTACTCGGCTCTTCTACCATCTTGACAAAAGTGTGAAGTTAGAGGTTGTGATGGAATTTAAGATGCACCTTGTTTTAGCCCTTTCATTTTTTGTAAAAAAAATGGTTTATGTAACTGATACAAATTCGAATCAAACATTGTGTAGTATCGATACAGTTTCATAGCTGTCAAATTCACTTTCTTATTAAAAGTAATGCGAAAGATAGTTTAATAACAGTTTGATGAAATCAGTACCTGTATGTCCAACCAAAAACATGTATTCGCTCCTAACATACTGACGATAGCAGTCGTTATCAATTTAAATAAATATCAACCCGAACCCGGGACCTCGGAGGGGCGACGCCTTGAAACAAGAGTGCTTAGCCGCTACACCATGAGGTCGTCAATTATTTCGCTGTCGCCTCTTTCACAGCCGTTATTGCGTTGTGACACGCAGCCCATCGTGACTTTGGGTACGATACCCGTGTATCTAATGTTCAAATATGTTTGGCGCAAATGGGTTGGGAAGGCAAAGGGAAGCGCTTTCTACCGGCCGAGGTGTTATGGCCGGGGACCAAAGTCCGATGATCACCGTCTTGGTTTATTGATATATAGTTAGTCCGTTCTAAATCTTTAATATCGCGGTTTAGTCTCCATACTTCAACTACAGCGCCATCTAGTCGAGTCGAGCCGAGTCAGCGTGTTTGAAATGGTTCTCCCTTGTATTGTCGGAAAACGTTTGATATAATTTCACTTTTACTAATCACTCTTAACATAATGGTTGCTTAACATAATTTTGTTTAACATAATTTTTAAAACAGATAATATTTGTTTGATATAACATCGTTTGTGCTAACATTTAAGAGGCATAATCATTATTCGACCTAATAATCATTTCATCTAATTTTTGTTTTATCTAATCTTATTTTGTATAATTATCATTTTACATACTTTTATTTAGTATAATGATTAGTTCGCCTATATTGTTTTTTTTTAAGTGTAAGATTTTAACATGATTATTTTAAAGATAGCAAATAGGGCAACTTGAGTAAAAAAGCTTTAATATTTTGCATTTAATCACAAAAAAGGCGAGCCACCGAGCACCAGAACTCCCCTCTGTTGGTGTCGTCTAGGTTAGAATAGTGATCCGACAACGCGCGAAGGCGAGCGAGCGAAGCGAGCGTGCCGCGGCAGCGGTCGCCGAGCGTCAGAATTCTCCTTTGTTGATGTCATCTAGGTTATGTAGGTTAGAACAGTATGATTATTTTTTGTATTATTTAAGTTCAGTTATACAGTTACGGTTAAATAAAAATTAGATTAAGCACTCATTAGGCCAAGCAAACATTATGTCATGTGATATTAGGCAAAGTGAAAATTCGATGAAATGAAATTATATTACATGAACAATTATGTCAATCAAAATTAGATAAAATAAATATTATAGGAATCGAATAATTATATCAAATGAAATTAGACATTTTAAATGTTTGTGAAGTTTGAAGTGAAGAAGTGAAGTGAAATTATATCAAACGTTGTTCGACAAAACAAGGGAGAACCGTTTGAAATGTAGTGATAGTGGTCGATCATAGATGCCGCTACATATGTACTGGTCTCCCGGAAATGAATATCTTCGATATAGGATAAGTGCTGACCTGCTGATGCAATATGATCTGGTGCAGCCGCTGCTGCGTGGGGTCGGGCGGCACGGCCAGCCCGTCCAGCGGGTCCGCGCCCGCGCCGCGCGCGCCCGCTCCGCACACGCAGCGGACCCCGGCGCAGGACTCGGCGCACCAGCAAGACAGCTCGTCGGCCGTCGCTGACTCGCACGAGGTCTCCGCGCCTGGAAGGAAAGACGGGTTAGGTAACTTCGATTTTAGAAAAAAAAACACGTGAGAAGATTGTAAGGCGAGACTGAAAGCTACAAAGACCGAGCTACTTGAATTTACTCAAATAACAATTCAATTTTTAATTAGAATTATAACAATTAACTCTTTGCGCCCAGTAAAAAAACTGCAATTTTAAGTACTGACTAATTTCATTTACCTGTTTCAGCTATCCATTCTGATGCAATTTATCGATGGATATCATGGTGTAGTATTTTAATTAAAATTTGATCGTTGATACTTAGTTAGGTGCTCGTAGCGCAGTGGTAGCAGCAATTTGGTAGTGATACCGGAGTGAAGCAACCTACGCCGCGGTCGTGTTTGGATGAGTGACCATTCCGACCATATAAGTGACGTACATCACGAACATCTCCGTACTTCGGAAGGCACATTAAGGCGTTGGCCCCGGATAAGTCGTTAAGCCTAGCCAGAAGCCTTATGGGCGGCTTGATAACATCTAACACCAGGGTTAGTAGCTTGCCTTGCAAACGCCCTGTTGTTGTCGAGTACTCACCCGCCCGGCGCGGCGAGGCGGGGCAGAGCGTGAGCTGGCTGCCGTGCCTCCTGCCCGGCGGCCTCCGCGCGCCGGCCGCTTCGCCCTCGCTCTCCGAGGAGACGCTGCTCGATGTCCCGCCGTCTGGCGTCGGGCCGTAACACGCTGTTAGCGGAAATATGTTATTAAAAAACCGCAACAAAATCGGTTCGGTCGCTTTACAGGGTAATTGTTTTCCGCCAATATTAATTTGATAGTGCCATCCACGAAGGCGCGCTCCATTTTTTTTTATTGCGGCAGGCGCGGGGTATGACTCGCGCGTCAGTTGCGAGCCTTCCGTGGGCACGAGTTACAAAATCTATGTTCCAATAATTCAGACTCGTCACGAAAGTGGTTCTACTTAAATTATTTTGAAAATGTCAAGAACTATATATACTATAATAAGCCTGGTTTGATCTATTGAAATTAAATTTACTTAAACAATTATAATGGACACTGCAACACCATAAACAATTTTAAATCATAAATAGTAAAGTCCGTTCCTTTTGGCTTATCGCATTTTGTAATCAACTTGACATTCCTTTTTACCAAAATAATTCATTTTCTTGTATCTAATGAGAGCTGTAAAGCGATGGGTGAAAACTGCTCGTTCCCGCCCCCAACACCCATAAACACAACACATCATCTTCATTATCAGCCAAAAGACTTCCACTGCTGAACATAGGCCTCCCCCACGGCTTTCCACAGCGACCGATCACTACCGGTCTGCATCTGGCAGTGGGCAAGGCACATAGCGCGAAGAACTCATGGCCGTTGGGGCATGAAGGTTCTAGATTGGAGACCCTTCGACCAAAGACGCAGCGTAGGACGTCCACCGGCAAAATGGACAGACGACCTTATAAAGATCGCAGGATCAAACACATCGAATAAGACAATATTTCAAAGATCACTCACCATTCAACTCGACCTCCAAAAACTTGGCCGTCACATCGACCACTCCATTTGTCACACCGTTCACTCCATTCACCCCGTTCACCCCGTTCACCACCACGTTATGGTTCACCACATCGCCGTCTGTAGAGTTATGATTGTCTACGGGCGACGACTCGTGCGAGGAAGGGGTCGGCTCGCCGCGGTTGTGCGTGTCGGGCAAGTCGAAACCGGTTGACGATTGGTTGCTGGATTCTGATATCGATCGCCATGTTATACTGATGTTTCGTGTTCGGCCCGATTCTCTGGGCGTCTGGAAAAATTAATATGATTGTGATTTAAAGTATTTTTAGATGTATGGTTAAGGTTTGACATTAACTAGCATTATAATTTCGATGATCGTTTGCTGCTTCAGAGGGAGAGATGGCGTCACTGTTTCAGAGAGTAGAGGCGGAGAGTGAGTTGGTGGGTCTGATGATCAATAAAGCGAAGACTATAGTCATGTTCATTGACAGGACTGGTCAACTATCACAAACAGGGCTTTTGTTGGATCTGCAGGTCGTTACAGATTTTATCTATCTGGGATCCATGATTAGTAACCAGAAAGAGAGGTAGCGAGAAAGAGATACGCAGAAGAATCCAATGGCCAAAGATTCGATGAGCAAGCTCAGTAAGATCTGGAAAAACTGAAACGTCTCCAATGATACCAAAATTAGACTGATAAGCAGCTTAGTTTTTCCGGTGTTCCTATATGCCTCCGAATCTTGGACGATTATGGCAAAAGACAGGCAAAGAATTGACGCTTTTGAAATGTGGTGCTGGAGAAGAATGTTAAGAATACCCTGGACGGCTAAAAGAACTAATAAGCGAAGAGCCTAATAATAGCCCAGAGATAATTTTATATATTAGATAAACATAAAGTTGTTAATTACGTGTTACACTCACCTCAGCCACTAGCACCTCGGACATCGCGTCCCGCAGTATCACGTCCGCCTCCTCGGGCGTCACGGCGTCGAGCGCGCCGTTCGACTCGGTCTCGCCGTCGAGTTCGACGCTGAGCTCGCCGTTCAGTTCGACGCTGAGCTCGGCGCTGAGCTCGACGTCGAGTTCCGGGCGGGCCGCGACCACGAGCTCGCGCTCGAGTGAGGAGGAACCACTAGCTATATCGCGGGGTAGGTGTGTGCTGTTCTCGAAGTGATCGGGGTGGAGGCCGTCAACCTGAAGAAGATAAATAGGTAAGTTTAAGTATAATCCATGATTCAGTGAAGTCCATTTCTTTTTGCTTGTCGAGTATTGTAAACAATCTTGTCATTCCTTTTTACTGTAGTTATTCATTTTAAAATAAGATAAACACAAAAGTCACCAACTACATAGGTATTTCATCGTTTAGTACTGAGTTCTTTTTAAATCAAATAGTAACTGAACTTTATTCTCTGTTGTTATTTTGAAAGTTATAATAAGAATGTTTATATTATTCGACGGACTTCAGAGTAATTTGACAGATGCTAATGTCACTTTGTAAAATATTGTTGCCACATTTATTTTACTACTGGTGCGTTTCGCTCATTTGGTTTGTTTCGTTTATTCAATTCACACAAAATAAATGAGGTTGATGAAATTTATCCTTCTAGTCACATCACTATTTATTTTTCTTCAAAAAGAGGTTTCACTGTAAACGTTAAATCACACTACGGGATTTTTGATTCTACTTTAATTTAAAGTACACGATTTCTTTATAGTGTGAGTGTTTAACATTGTACCAAGTTCAGTACCAAGCATTTGAGAACCAGGCTTTACCTATCTAGGCGTTGGTTTTGCAGTTCAGCAAAAGGTCTGCGAGCATCGACAATATTTGTTATCCGATGTAACACACAATACACAAGACACTTATTCATTACTGTAACGATTTCCAAAATACAACAATGACAGAAACTGAGTAAGTAATACCGAGATGTTACAATGATGAATTTGTCCGTCATCAAAGTTCAAATAGCAACAACTACAAAGAAATGGGACAGTTGAGGGCGCTGCAAGCGAAATAGACTTTTGTTTCTTTTTTTGTTATATTCTTTATTTTATATTTCAAAAATAAATTTTAATAGTTCATTTATCATTTTGTGTTTAACATTTGAATTAATCGATTTTTTTCATGTTGAATATTATTATTTTTCCCAAGTAGGTAGGTGTGTGTTTACTTTACCACCCAGCTAACAAGGGTTCCCGCTGAAAATAAGTGTCGCGGATACTTGTCATCTACTGTCGCGACTGAGCGGGGTAATATAACATAATGTAATTTTATTGTTTTTTTATGTATTAATAGTGGACGCAGCGAACTTTGTTTCACCCTCAGCCCCTTCCCGCCCCAGCCCCGTACCACCCCAGTCCCGGCCCCGTCCAACAAGATAGAAAGTATCCTATGTCCTTCTGCTGGTACTAAGCTACCTCTGCACCAATTTTCCAGCAAAATCGATTCAGCAATATTTAAGTTATAAATAGTCTAAATAACAACTTACTTTTTTTTATGTCAAATGAATAGTTATTTTTTTAATTAATTAATTTTTATTTAATGTTTGGTATAATTGAATAAGTTTGTCTGATTTACCTGGTCATTGCTAGGCGCTGGCAGAGGCAGCTCGTCGACGCAGCTGTCTGTTAACGCGCGGCAGCCTCGCCGCGACGCGCACATAGGCCCGTCGTACAAAGATAGCTTCCTGCAACAATCACTATACAAATGAGATATTATTCTACCCCACACTTGTCGTGTATAAAATATTGTCGACATTATTTTGTAGTAATTGACCACCACTTTTTAAATGTGCAATGTAACTGTTCTCTTGGAAAACACATTTCACTATTTTCAAGAATAATTAACAGCTTTATTGGGATAAAAAGTTACATACGGATGAAAAGATTTTTTTTTTTGT
>CAWUPE010000702.1:0-22795 GCA_963924145.1 Pyrausta purpuralis
AATTCCCAATTTATCAACATTTAAGTATGATTACTTTTTGCCATCGTAAATTATGAAAATATCAAATTACCTTTCTCTTTCTTGGGCTTCTCTTTCTTCTCCTTCTTGGGCCTGCTCTGGGCTAATTGGCGCGACTCTTGCCTCTGCTTGATCGTCTCCGAGATGAAGTTGTACATCAAGTACACCTGCGAAACAATACATAAATTCAGTAATGTGGGCCATCAGCCAAATACACGTTATAAGCGGGAACTCGTGATAAGCTCATCGGGACTTAAAAATAGATTATTTACATGCCAGAATCACCATTTATGTGTATTTGTAAACTCGCTATAGTAGCTTCAGTCATAAAATGTACGTAATAATATGTTGCATCATAGAAAATATGTTTTTGCCCTTCCAATCTTTAACAACTTAAATTTTAAGTGAAGTTCAGATACAAACAAGTACAAAACTAACATAAGTATATTATAATATCAGTAGAAATATTGACGCAACTGATTTGAAAATGGAGATTCTGACTCTATTTTGAACCTTGCCTTGATAATCATACAGTCTTTATAGTTCCTTCTTTTATCAATTGTGCCCATCCAAAAAACCGTTCTAAGTGGAGGAGAATCGTATGAACTAAGATATGAAAACACACCCCACGTTATAGGGACTGACGTAAATGAATGTTATACGCGGGAAATCGTTTTATGGGTACTGTACTTTAAGAGGCATTTCACCTTACCGCGCGAATTTCTAACATTTATGATACCCCAATCTCTATCCTTTGTACACCTAGACAATATTTGAAAATTAGAAAAAATAGATCAATGTTTGGTGATGATCGTTTATATAACACAATTACTAAGACTAATTTGATTAACTGTCAGTGGCCAATCTCCCACAACCATTTCACTGAAAAACTGTCGTAGACTTAATTGTCGTAGACTAAATCTGTTAATAATGCGATTAAAAATAGCTTGGAAAAATATAGTTATCATTGGAAATATGTTTTACTTCTTACTTATTATAACAGATTTTTTAATTATTTTGCCATTAGAGAGAAAAAAATAAAACAAATTGTAAAGTTTTTGAGAATAACGCTTTATTTTATCGTAGTTTTTCAGTTTAAATATACTACAATAACTAAAATATTATTAGACCAATATATAAAACGTTCTTTGGAGAATTGATTTGCATAGTTATTTTTCAAATATTAGAAATCAATTTCTCAATATATTGATGTAAACATTGGTATAAATTCCGAAGCGCAAACGGGCACCGATCAATACGGCGCGAGCGCCCGTCGAGGTAGGACCTGTGCAGATTTTCGCCGCGTTCCGACATTCGTACGCTCGTATCGTGAATTGGTAATTATACTACGACCAAATACTTTTGATCCACTTAGTTTTGTTTGTGAGGGAAGCCTCGTTTATTATGAAATATGAATATATGCTTTATTTTAGCTGTCTAATTAAAATATTATTTTTATTTTTTTAGCTATGGGTCGCAAAAATAATGTATACCGTTGTGTTAAAAAAAGAAAACGCGATAACTCTGCGGCGTTGAAAAAAGCAAGAGAGGCGAGGTAATTGTTTTTGTTTAGCTGAAGTAGGTGTGTAAATTATATGATTTATTTAGGCTTGTTTGATTTGTTTTGACAAATACTTTGTCTCTGGATGATATCATGAGAGATAATGAATCTAGAGTTGGTCATAGGAACACAGTAATAAAACGACACGAACTTATTGATTTTGGGCTCGTTTCATTCACAATAACGAGTATTTCAGTTAAAAATAGTAAACAAGATATAAAATTTAGACATAATATGCCTCTAAAATCTTAAAATCTTTGGTCATTTTTATGATTTTTATTTTCGTTTTAGGATGAGAAATCGACTGAATCGCCGAGAAGAGGGTAGTACTTTCAATTCCAACGCAGTGCTTGGCATAAGCAGTTTTAGTAACTTATTAAATTCAGCAACAGAAATAGTACGTTACATTTTCAAAATCACTACCTTTCAATTTTATTTACTATTTATTAATCAATAATGTATTTTTATAGGATAATGAACAGGTTACAACAGTTCCAGAAGACACAGATGAATCAATGGCCCTTTCAGATTCGAACGTAAATTATATTTTTATTATTTTATGTTATACTTCTAGATGCAATTTTTAAATGATGTTTCATTGTTACCTTTGTTTTAGGGCGACTATGTAGTGGATGGCAGAAGAATAATAGATTTTCATTTCTTTTGGAGCCAATTACTAAATATTAGCCAACATAGCGAGAAATTTGATTGCAAATTAAACTTTCTCAAAATAGTCAAAGAAAAACAGATGGGTCTAGTATCTAAATTTGACTTAAAGTGTACTATGTGTGGAACTAGCTTTGTACTAAATACTTCAGAAATTAATACAAGTAAAGCAAGACTAGATCTCAATGCAGGAGCTGTATCAGGTTCAATAATTACGGGAATTGGTCTATCAAACCTGAATGAAATTACTGCATGGATTTGCCTACCATGCCATTTCGATTATACAGTAAGAAACACGATATTGTTTCCGACATGTGGAAAAATGCCGCCGAAGAAACAATGATGCATGCTGCTCAACAAGAGATCGAGGCAGCAAAAACAAGAGGTGATGTAAACAATGCAGGTATAGCAATGATACCGGTCGAAGCGGATGCCTGTTGGAGCAAACGCTCGTATAAAAATAATTATTCCGCTCTTTCTGGTGTTGCTGCCATAATCGGAGAACACAGCGGTAAAGTGCTACAAATTGGGGTTCGGAATAAATATTGTGTAATTTGTACACGAGCAAGCAAAAAAGGGGAGCCAGCAAAAGCTCACAAATGCACTAAAAATCATTCAGGTTCTTCAACCAGCATGGAACAAGCCATATTAGTTGAATGTTTTAAAAAATCCATTAAAGACAGAAATTTAATTTACAATACCCTTATTGCAGACGGCGATTCAAGTACCTATAAAAGCATATTGGAGAGTCGACCATACCCAGATATCCCCATTCAAAAAATTGAATGTACAAATCATTTGTTACGTAATTATAATGGGAAGAATCTATTACTTCAAAAAGATACCGCGATACCTCTTAAAGAACGTAAACTTTTAAATGCGGAAAGACTTAGAAGACTGCGAACTGCTGTTCGCGCTGCTATTAAAAAGAGACAACAAGATAGTGGCCTAAATTGTAGTAAAATCCAGAACCTGCAAAAAGACATTTTAAATAGTCCTCATCATATTTTTGGAGATCATTCAAATTGTGAAAATTATTACTGCTCCGATGAACGAAAAAGAGAGCCTAATCTAGTTCTACAAATACCAACATTATTGCTGAAGCTGAAAAAAAACGTATCTCAACTCGCCTATAATTCTCGCAGTCTTTTGCACTCTTACACTAATAATCGCGCAGAACAATTCAATAGTATTGTGGCTAAGATGGTAGGTGGGAAACGTGTAAATTTTTCCTTGAAAGATTCCTACACAACAAGATGTTATGCTGCAGTGGTATCATTTAATACCGGTATGCCACAATATACGTTTTATAAATCAAATTGTCACGCCAGTCCAGGAAAATCCTTGAAATTATTAGAAACCAGGAGATATGCTAAAAATAGCCGAGAAGTGACAGCTCGAGCAGGTACTACTCGAAAAAGAATTATTTATAATTCTGTTGATGCTCATTATGGAAATGCATGTGAAAGACCCGATATGGAAGCTGAGGATTACGAGCAAGGAAAACAACTGTTTTTGAAAAGTTTGAAAGAACAGGCTTCGAAACGTGAAGAAATTGAGAGAGCTACTGTTTTACAAGCGGAAAGCTCCTTGTGGCTTGAACTGAGAAGGTGCATCTTGACTGCATCCTCATTTGCTAAAATTTGCAAAAGACGAGCAAATCAGAACTCAGCTCCTCTCGTTAAAGCTCTTCTTTATTCTTACAACCTCGACAACATCCCTTCCGTTAAGCACGGCAGGGATAATGAACCAAAGGCCCTTGCACAACTAAGTGTTCAAGAAAACATAATAATAGAGAAATGTGGTCTTTTTATTGACGAAAACTACTTTTATTTAGGGGCCACACCTGATGGGTTGTACAGTGAAGGATTAGTGGAAGTGAAATGTCCAAGTTCACTTTTTGGAATTCATCCTGATGCTGCGATACAGACCAAAAAACTTAAATGTTTTAAGCTGAACAGTGAATCTGAAGTAGAGATTAATAAAAATCACGATTGGTACTACCAGGTTCAGGGCCAGTTGCACATATCAAAAAAAGACGTATGTCTATTTGCTGTATGGACTGGTCCTGATTTTCCTATAAAAACTGTAAGAGTGAAAAAAGATGACAGTTTTTGGCAGGAGAAAATGTTACCTAAATTGATTCGCTTTTACCAAGACTGCTTACTGCCGGAAATAATAGACCCAAGAAAGGCAAGATCAATGCCTTTACGGCAAATATTTATTTAGCATATATAACTTGTAAAGCTAGATGTGACTGTTTTTATTTTGTAATAAATTATATAAATACATAAGATATTTACTTGTGTTTGATTATCAAATTCTTCGAGAAAATATACCCTTTTGAATATTCAACATTAAAATGTTATCGATTCTTATTACGATCACGGCTCAAGATTTTTTTGTCCATCTCGTCCAGCTTATGTTGCGTACGTGTGACTAAGACACGCACACATAAACAATAACGGAGTTTTTACCTATTCTCGCGCGTAATAATTTGGTGAACTGGCTCTTAAAATTGAAATAAGATTTGGTAGTAAATAAAATATTAAAAATTCATAGCACCATCATTTAAATCTATACTCTATACTCATATTATAAAGCTGAAGAGTTTTTGTTTAAACGCGCCAATCACAAGAACTACTGGACAGATTGTTTTTTTTTTTTGTTGGATAGCTTATTTATCAAGGAGGCTTTGGGCTTTAAACATCACGCTGCGAGAAGAGGGGAGGGAGTAAACTCAAAATGCGCAGACGAAGTCGCGGGGCACCGCTATCATAAAAACTTTCAAATAATAGAATTTTAACTAAACTTTAATGGCTTTTTTTCATAAAATGACATAAAGTAAGAAGAAGCTTTGATAAAACATAAATCAACCAAAAAAGGTTGGTAACCCCTGGCAAGGGTCGATGATACAGAATCCGTACCATTAGTATTATTATTATGTGTATGTACTATGTGTATGTTTATTATTCCATAATTATGTATTAATGTATATGGTATTTATGTAATAAGTAGTATGTATGTTTATGTTTTGTTTTGAATACCTATTGTAGTTTAAACCCTCCCGAATCGTAGTCAAGCTTTCACTTTTGCCCTCCTATCACTTCCTTTGCGCCGCCAGCATTTTCTCTGTATAGACTATGGTTGATTGGTAGAGAATGCTTTTAGCATTAAGTCCGCCGTATATACCTTTTGATTGTGCATTAAGGGTTGTAAATAAATAAATCCGTCTCACCTGGAAGCTGACGAGCACGGAGAGCGCGACGACGCGCAGCGGCAGCGGCGCGGCGCCCGCCAGCCCGAAGTAGAACGTGAGCACGCCCAGCACCAGCGAGCACAGCCGCACAGACACGAACACGCTGCCGTTCACCAGGCTCACAACTGAACATAGAAAAGAAATGTAATTAAAACACTGTATACTTAAGACATTTACACACACTCATATAAGACTACATTCGCTCATATAGCTTTTATTGTGCGAAAATTTCCAGCTTTTTAACTCTGTACATAATTACAAAATGTTTTTAGCCCATTTACAGAAAAAAGATAAGAATAGAATGATGTTTTGATAAAATTTAGACATAAAATCTTTGATTAAAAAATTTCAAGAACAAAAGTCAAGTAAAATGTTAAAACACAGCTTAAAAGAAAAAACAGCCTTATCAGCATGAGGTAACAAACATTTAATTACAATTCCTAAATATTATGAAAGTATGAAACAAACTCACTAAGCATGACTTTGATAGCAGTTACATTTATACTCGTAGGTAGAGAATTTTGTATTTAAATTTGCTTACATTTGTCTAAGAAGTCATCCCTCTCTCCCCTGAGAATGTTGTTGAGGCGAGAGCTGTGGGCAATGAACTCAGCAAGGGAGTGCAGCACTACGAGGCACACTCCAACACGCTGGAACCTGACAACAAATAATATGATATTAGTATATTGGAGACATTAACAAATAAAAGCTAATGGCAATTACCAAAGCTTGAGATAGCCCACTTTGCTTTCAGTTTATCTATAGTGTTATTTCTGGCATAACTTCACAGTTACATAATGGAGACAACCCAGTAGTAAGTAATCAAATTAGTTAACTTACATTTGCTATAAGAATCAATAAATTGAATAATAATGTCAGCATCACAAACTACTAAACATTAAGTTTAATTTTTTGATTAAGTCTAAAACTTACTTGAATCCATAAGAAACAGCCACAAAAGCAAAGGCAGCAGCAGCATGTCGGATACGGCCAGCCCACTCATCCTTCTTGATCCTTTGGAAGTAGAGTTCTGGGATGGTGTGGAGCCAGTATGCAGCTTGGACGATCCACCACAGTTTCAGCAGGAAACTCATTGGGTGATCAGGGTAGGCTATAGCATAAAAAATAGCAAATTAGTATTCAATACTTCAGCTACCTGTTAGCTGAATCTGCCTGTATAAACAAAGATTGTTGGTAAACAAAAATATGAGGGATTAACCCAGTTATTATGGAAATATTATGCCTCAAAAACATAAGGTCCTTTTTACAAAATTGGAGCAAAAATTGTTTGTTAATTATATTTATTACTTTATATAAATATATTTTTTAAATTTAAATGTTTATTATAAACATGTTAACCCTGAAGTTGCTTTCCAGCCGAATTCGGCCAGCGCACGCGACAAATATTGCGAATACTTTTGGGCCGAATTCGGCTCGTGCCTTTGCTTCTGTTTTACTGGCACTTCCGGTCTACTTTTGTTAGGGGAAGGTTGGCTAAATACAATCTGTGTTGTATATTCTGTGGTGTGCAACCGGAAAAAAAACAAAAGTCTATGCCTCTAATATTTTTTTGACTTGTCAAATGTCGGGTCTCGCGCGGTTTGTTTTGGTGTGTTTTGAAGTGATTTATTGCTGTTATTTCTCATGTAAGTACTGTTTATTGCTAAAGATCGATTATTTTGTGTACAATGACCTATTTACAATAAGTGTTTGTGAGAAATATAACGTAAAAACAGTAGAATCAAGTCCGGAAAAGTTCGATGCCATATTCCTAATTTTCCAGTGATATTTTACGATATGTTATCATAAACACAATGACAGGGTCGTAATAACTATTCACAACTATGTAACATAAGAACAAAACATTCATTCAGTGTTATATTGATAAAACAAAGTTAGCAATTTCGGTGTACAATAACCTAAATGGCCGTGGTCTTGGATAGCGAATTTGATCTTTATTTGTATGACATAATGACTTGTTGTGCCGGTAGCGGACTTACGACCTTTTTTGTTGATGCATTAGATCGGATGAGGTACAAGTCGATAGTTTTATCGATAAGCGTAGTTTTTATTGGTATCGCGGTTGTAATCTTGTAATAAATCATTTTATTTTAAAACTAAACTTGTAATGTTATTGTATTAGCTAGTTTTGTTATAAACAATTTGTAATATTTTAAAAAAAATCACGATTATATTATTATAGACCATATTAGGTGCAGTCGAAAAGTTTCTTATTTTGATCATAACGTATTTTTATGGTTACAGAATGTGAAACACGACTCGGGAGCCATCTACAGATTTTATAATTCTCTTATTTTCTACGGTTCAAGAGATTGAGCAATTTCATGTAAGTAAAAAATATTATAAATTATAACGTTAATAAACCATTATAAGTAATGAGATTGTATTTTATTTACATATTCCTATTACCTTACAGAAATAATGCACTATCGACAACTATCGATAAAGTTACTGAAACTAAACTGGTGCGTCCCTAGTTGTTTTTTGCTCAGTCAGGTTTGTGCGCGTGTCGAGTTTCAAGTGGCGAAACAATAACAATCGAGAAGTCGTTTATCTTAATGGTTACACATAATGATAGCTGTGTTAGTTGCTAATTGTAACTTCTTTTGAGTGTTCATTAGTTTTTTTTTATTAGAGCCTTTAGTACAGTTTCTAAGTTTTGATCTTGTATAATAGGTTTTTTTTGTAATGCGGTCCGTATTTATGTTGACACAAATGGAAGGAACATTTAATAATAAGTATAATGTCGTTTACATTAAGATTAAATATGATTTCATTGTGGAGTAATTGCGATTTTCCGTGGGGTTGTTTTTGCAACGCCATTTTGCCGATGACGTTATGTCATTTATCAAATATGCCTACGATGTATTACTCTATAGGCAATGTGTGAGGGGTTAATGTGGGTTTCAGGTACACAGAAAAGTATAGTTTTTACTAATTTGGATTTGAAAAAAAAATATTAAAGTGATAACCTGTAAGCTACTTGATAAAACTTAATGTCCTTTCTTATAAACTCAGGTGATCTTTATAAAGATCAGTAGTAATAACTAGGTTAAAAGACTAATAAGAGTTATATTGGAAGATGAGGCTCAGCATAAAGATGACAAAAGCCTAATAAATAAAATAATATAATAGCTGTAACTTACCATCCCATAGCTTGGAAATGTTGAACATGAAACCTTCACGCATGATAGCATCACCTCCCCAGAACAAGGTAACTAGGTGGAATACAACCAGTTGGCCAGACTCATTCAAGGCACTCAATCTTGATTTAGAAAGATGGAACTTTTTAGATATTTTCTGCAATGAAATACAATGATCAGTATTCTGCGGGGTTAACTAATAACAATGATCATTATTTAATGTACATTAGCAGCACACAAATCATTCAAATGATAATCTGTATAGCTGACCATAAGATGCTGATACTTACGTCCAAGAAGTACTCTTGAAGAATGGCATGCATGACAATGCAAACGAGGGAATAGAAAAACACCGCGCAGGCATCTTTCCAGCCCGCTTCATAGAGAAATGGCTCTCCTTTCGGAACTTCTCTTGTCGGCTCAACTCCACTAACATTATGGTGAAGGCTGATGAACAAACTCGCGATGGGGCTCGTCGACTGCAAGAACACACACTCGATATAACAACTTACAGCTAAATTCACAGTTATAATCGCAAACAACACGCATAAATGCGGTAGACGTGGCATTTACAACGACTTACCTGGACCATCAGTCCGACTAGGAAAACCATAACCACACATGATACAATATCTGCATGGTTCTGTATAACGAATTCGTGACTGAATATAGGTGGGTTCTTGTTAGATTTCCTTCCAATTGCAGGCTTTACACCCATTTTCCCGGCAATAACCTAGGCCTGAAATTTTAATACAATGATACAGAAATGCTGTATTTAAGAGCAATTTATTATAAACAACAAACACAATAGAACTTAATTAGAGTATAAAAACAGCAAACTTACGTTCCACTGAGCAATAATTACGAATTTCTAGCGAAACAAAAATATTTCTGACAGAAAATTAGATCGACGTGACACTTTCACTTGCTACGCGGAGAAACGTCAACTCGAAGACCATTCGTTTGTTGTTGTGTTGGCACTCGGAAGTATCAACAGACATACTATAATATTGTAAAAAAATATTTTATGAGTAAATTCCATGTAAAATTGCATACATATATGTTAATTCAAATGAAGAAATATACGTTTGTTTTAACAATATGCAAAATATATATTATAAAATAACTTTGTTAATATTTGTTTAGTTGACAGGATATGACAGTTCTGTCCATAGGCAATTAAAATAAGCTTTTTTGTGGACTTACTCAAGGAATAATATAACAGTGCTATTAATGGTAAAAAATAACTAGTAACGTTACATTATTACTGGTAAATGAGCCATTCTCAGAAAGTTTGCTCATGGCAAAAATGACGTGTCCGCTCAGTTAGGATGTGTACAAAAAAATTCCTACACAGTATTTTGTGGAAAATATTTGCGGCAATAGAAGGAAACTTGTCAGAAAAATAAAACATACTAAATTTACAACTGAATACTGAAATATAGCTAGATTCAGGCATTGAGTCTCACTATTTTTGATTGACCCAAGCACATTCTAACATGTTTTAACAAGAAAATTTTAATGTTCCTAATTTTCATGAGACTTATTTTGGTATTTCTCAATTTTATTGAACTATAATCTTCAATCTTTTATCATTAAATAATGCACTTTTATTATGACATACGCTTAATTTTATAATTTTAATTTGTCCCCTAAAATGGAGATTGCGGAATTCCAAGAGCGTCACGGGCATTTTTAAGCCTTAGGATTAAATTATTTCGATTAGTAAGTTTTTAAAAGGAATACGGCAATACTTGCATGTTTATTTACAATCGCCATTTTAGACTGTGGGCGTTCAGTTGACGCAAAAAAGTGTGTGCCGAGTGGTCGCGTCACGGCGAATATTTAAGAGGTTTCCGCTAGCGTTTCGGATTTTACAAGGTAAGAGTTGTTCATTGATTTCTCAATATATGAAATTAGAAACCATAACTAACATAAATCAGGAATATGTGCTCATTATTTACAAAGAATTCCTAATAAAGTAGCAATATTTTTTAACAGATATGAAAGTGTAAAGGCGTCACATCCTAAGCGTCATGTTTTCACGAAAGTGACGCTAATGAATACATAAGTGACTCTTTGGAACACTAAAGCTTGGTTTACATACATGTTATAAGACATTAGGTTTGATTTTTAGACAATGTGTTATAAAAAAGCAGAAAAAATATAGTTAGGGAAACCGTAACAAAAATATTTTTACCTGACTGCGCCAGGAGGGTTATGTTTTTCGAGAGTATGTATGCATGTTATATATAAGGTCACCTCGTTTTAAGTGATAATATTTAAAGGGCTAATTCAGCACAATAAATGGATCATTTTTTGTAGGAAACACTTTGGGTTTTTATTCGCTAGTTTTTAAGAAAATTAAAGATTAAGGTAATTATTTTTTTCAGTAATTCATTTTTTATTACAGAAGTATGAGATTAAAGAAAAAGAATGATTGGGCATTGAATTGAGAGTGGTGAAGCCAATGACATAGATAACTTTTATAATCGTCAGGGTGCTGTTTTAAAAAAATGACATTTTCTTTGTTGAGAAAATAAAAAAAATAAAAACCTCAAATTTCCAAAAAATAATGATAGTGTCCTGTTTCTATGATGTATACAAATACACCGTTAAAATATTATCACTTAAAACGATTTGACCTTATATGTACGTATATAATATGTATGTATGCATGTATGTACGTAAAATAATATGTAATATGAAAAATGTATATGTAAAATTTATATAAGTAATCACTGTATTCAATTGTCCAAAGAGTATCTATAAGAGTTCTTAGCAACAAACTAATTTTGTAAGATTTCTAATTGAGATGACACATTTTTTGTATCATCTTGTATATTAGATGTAGGGCCGCTTCTATATTTAAATGTTCAAATGTAAACCTAGCTTAACTATTTGTTAGCGTCACTTTAGGGTTCAATAGCGTCACTGTCCCATTTTTGAAAAAATAAAATATTAAATAATTAACAGAAAATAAACAAAAAATATACATATTTTTGTCACATTTTAAACGTAATAATGCGCTTCTATTTCATAATTATTTTATTGAAAAAAATGTAATTGTTTGGGTATATTCGAAAAAATATATATATGAAATAAACAGTGAGTGACGCTTTGGAAATGTTTTTCCGAAATTATTTAGTGCAAAAACTAAATAATTTCGGCATTGTTTGTTTATTGTTTTTGTTTAATTAGAAGCCTGACATTGTTGATTTGAAACTGAGTTTTTTTTATATTATTTTACTATTGGTTGTTTTATTAAATCATAAGTGAAGTTCGTGACGCTCAGGAACAAAAAAGGTAAACTTAATTGATGCCCTGTTGTACATTAAAGTTTTATTTTTCATAAAATATAAGATGTATTCTTTTTTTTAAGTTAATTTAACGACAATACCACATAATGAAATTTAGTGGAACTCCTTAGCGTGACGAGCAAACTTTCTGAGATTGACTCAAATATCCCAAATTTTTTGCCCGATACCATACCTGGGAAATGACTGGGACGTTACTGAGATAACAGTCAATGTGAAAAACTGGCCAAGTGCGAGTTGGACTCGCGCACCAAGGGTTCCGTACCTACAAACCTGTAGGCGTATAAATAATCGTTCACCCATCATGACAATCGAGTCGTAGTTATGGTACCTATTTTTATTGCAAAATGAAATCCACAGCAATATGGAAAGTACGAAGACCATAAATTAAAGACAAAGGTATCTTTATCGTTTTAGTAACCCTTTATTTCAAAGTTATTTATTAACTAGTGATCCTCCGCGGCGTCACCCGCGTTTATTTCGGGTTTCCTATGAAATGTCTCTATAACACGTCTTTTCAAGAATTGTAGAAAGCGTATTGTTAAAAAAAATGCTAAAGTTCAAAACGCTAATAAAAACAAAAAGTATCCATGCACCGGGAATCGAATCTCCGATTCCTACAAATTCAAGTTTCAAAATCGACGTTATATGTAGGTATATTGAGCTACCATAGCGTTAACGTTGATGGTAACAACATTTTGGCCCTATTGCAGTGCCAAAAAATGCAGATATGACATCATTTTCTAAAAACTAAACCTAGATAGATCGATTTTTTCCCTCCTTCTCCCTCTCATATACAGGATGTTCCAGAAGTCGATGTCAAGTCGCAGCCGGGTGACATTATTTACTTTAAAAAAAAAACATCTAAGTCATATAAATTGCACTTGAAAAGCAACTGTGTTAGACGAGGAATCGAACCCTGTGTCTTACGCTATCCGGGCGTATGCCTATGCAACTCGGCCCCCGACACATTGGCAAACCTGTTGAATTTTGCAAGTGCTTTCTTTAACGCGTAAGCTGCGTGACCGCAATGTTGCCAGATTGCTCTGACAACATCTAAAATATCATAAATATTCCTTCGGCTATAAATGTCATATATTTTTTGAGCCATTTCCGAATTAAATAGGAATTGACAACATTTCATTTTTGTAAAGGTATAAAAATTCAAAAACTATTTGAAGACTTAGCGATTTCAAACACGTTAAACATTTATTCAGATTTTTTTGCGCTTTATTTTTAAAATTAAGAAAAAGACTGAAAAGAACATGGAAGTTGGAATTTCACAGGTTACGCCTTTGCAATGACATTTCATGCACAAAAAAAAGCTTTTGAACTTTGAACATGCTGTCAGCTGTTACTTTGACATTTAGTGTTGTGTTGTTGTTTCCGGTGTTGAATTGGACACTATCGATTAATTGCGATTTGGTAAATTGAAGATTATTTAAAATAACACATTTTGCATTCAAATTATTGTTTTACTTCAGATACGAAATAGTCATCATAATTCCTCATTCGAAATATGATTGATATTTGTCGTTATGAGAAAATATTTGAATTATTTTCCGACATCATAATAATATTAAATAAGAAAGGATGCTACGTGTTACGGACACCCAATCATGTTTAGTAATAAGTTTAGTTATATTTATTTATAAGGATTTTTGATAAAAATAAATATGATTTTCTGTTAGGGCCATAGCGAGTAAGCATTGTAATTAGCTTAGGGCTCGTTTTATTTCAATAATAAGAAACCTGTTAGTTAGGAATACCCATTTGCAAATTAGGTAGGCAGGTAGGGTAACAATTAACTAGCTAGGAAATATTAAGAAATATGTAGGTAGTTTGGTACAGGGGCGAAGGAGACCCCAGTAGGCTGTCTCGCTCAGGTGGAGCGAGGCCGGTAAAGCCTTTGAATTTCCTGTCCCCATATCGCACTTTCTGAGGGTAGGTAGGAAACCCATAGAGTGGATTGTTGCGAATGGGAATTTTATCACGATTAATGTAGGTAGGTTACAAAAACGAAAGAAGGAATACGCAGATGTTGTTATGTGTCCGTCCTTGTTTGTAACTAATCTGTATTAGTCGATAAGCCAACCACTGTATTTTTGAATAAATAAAGGGCCGTGAGTGGGCCAGATAGTACGCGCTCTCACGGTCACCGATCTCAAAAAGAAGAGTTTTATTTGGAATCTACAGTCTACACATCGAAGGAAAGATCGTCGGAAAATTGACTCAGCCTGCCTGTAGTCAATACTACGTTAGCTTTGTTTGGTTACTGTTCGCATAACTTAAACTAGGTAATACTTAATGTATATACCATTGATATCGACATCATTCTACAATCGCTACAGACCACAACAATATAAACGTCAGATATATTTTTTTATCGAATATAGCAAAGACGTGACCTCGTAACATCCAACCTTATGTACTTACGCCCTTATAGAATGGAGAGTTTTTAAACAATTAATATAAGAGAAAATACTGAAAAGAAATGAAAATGGAAAAATATGGGTGTCATAATTTTTGAAGTTATTTCAGGAAAAAAAATGTGCACATGAAAATTTTGAAATGTTGTCAATTGCTCGTATATTATAATATACCTACTTTGAACGAGCGATTCTTACTGGTTTCGGATTATGTGATGTACCTAACTAAAGTTTTAGGTTTTTCGAAATTATTCTTTTATCTGATATTACACGTTGCTTCATTCCAAATTCTAAGATTCTGAGTTCAGGGGAAGTACCTACGGGGTACTTCTGGTTTTGATTGCTTTTCTAGTTGCAAGTGTCGATTTGCATAAATGGCTATATCTTTCGATACCATTGGTTAAGAAGTTTAATTTTGTTGTAGTTTAAGTGTATTTTAGACCTGCGTCTTTCTTATTGGAAAGCGTTCATGAGGAAAGGGATAGTAAGTTAAAAAATATTTAAATATTTTTACTAAAAGATGTGAATAAAAATTTAAAATTTTAGCAATTATACCTCTATCCGTGGTATAAGACGTTGTTTTGTACAAAATTTTCAAGATTCTGAGTTCACGGGAGTGTACTTCCACTGTACTCAGAATCTTGAAATTCCTGGGGCCTTATTTTTGAATCACTCGCTTCGAAATGGCGAGTGATTTTCGTTCGACAACAAGTTTTTTTCTATGACTTTTAATTCATCTTCGAACGAAAATCACTCGCCATCTTGAAGCGAGTGATTCAAAAATAGAGCTCCTGTAGTTTTTGATTCCCCTGCGGTAGAAACGGCTGAATCTTTTGCTTGCGTTAGTTTAGATGTTTGACTTTTTCACAGATTCAAGGGACAGAAGAGCTGAGTATTTAGTATAAATGCCAGCTATCAAGTTGGAATTTATACTTTACTAACATTCGCGCGTTCCCGAGGAAAAGAGTACGGACAGACGGACGGAGAACAAAGTGATCCTATAAGGGTTCTGTTTTATACTTTTCGGGTACGGAACCCTAAAAAACAGTATTACTACATTTAGTATGTACTACATTAGTAGTACATACTAAATGTTTTTCTCTAAACATTTTGAACATGTTTCATGTTAAAAAAAATCAGTACCTACCTACCTTTTTCGTAAGCAGACCACTACGCAATGTAAGCTAGCGCTCGCACTCACACAACTTCGAGCGTCTTTGTGTGCGCGCGCGTCGCTACGCCTGAGCGGTCCTTAGCCTTACGCGTATACATTGCAGCTATTATTATTAATCATTTATTTATATAAATGATTATTTTGAATACCTAAAATAAAATAGATTCGTTTCCCAACAATATTTTTTGTTAAGTACGCTTCTGAATGTACTGCGGGCCTAAGATGCGCGCCTATTTGTCATTTATCGATAAATTTCAAACGTCTTTTTTATCATTTTAAAAAAGGTTTTTAGTTATTTTGTTGTATTTATTTGTTTTAAAAAGCAAAAAGGATTGATATACAAGTGAAAAATATGTGTCAAAACATGTTGTTTAGGAAATAAAATTATTTTATCGACGCGATAAACGGTATCGGGGCGTGCATGTTAGGCTTACTGAATGCGAAGTTTTAGTCTTCGTTAATCTTTTTGTTACAACATGTATAGTAGCTAATGCTACTTACAATCGTACATCACTCTTGGGTGTGTTTACATTTCTTTTTCAGGCGCTATGTTAAATAAAAGAAAATTATAAAGCCGAAGTGTCTTAATTTTATTGATAAATATCAATACATTTTTACGATTGTAAAAACTAAATCTAAATTAAATATATCAATTTGTTACGCTTAAAATATTAAAAAAATCAAAATAATTTCTACATAATTTCGTTATTACACTGATTTCGCAAAAAATACTGTTTGTAAACTAAGGTCCACTAACACAATCTTTTATTTAGTTTAGCCATATGAATATAAAAACAGCATCATCAGTATTTTTTTCATAAATGTGTTATTTGTTTAAAAAAATCTGATGATGCTGTTTCACAATTTCACCGACCAAAAAATAATTTTATCTAGATCAGTGCGAAGTGAGCCCTATTGTATAAAAATACTACTAATATTTTTGTAGCTTTAGCCAGTATCTAATCCACGCAACATTTTTATCTAGTTCGAGAAGCAACCTCATTGTCAATCTCCTTGAATAAAAATTATTTAAATAAAACTTCTATCTCAAAAATAAATTGATTGCATCTTAAAACCATAGTTTAATATTGTTATTAATATAAAGTTCAAAGTCAACTCCACAGCCATTTGCTATTACAAATAATCTAAGTGTATATTTCATAATACCATTTTGGTCTGTGGTTACTGATCGATGGGAAATATACCTCTCTGTATTACCATATGCTGTAAGCATTACTATTTGAGGTCACGCATTCAATATTATCTAAAATATCTCGATTCTAGCCGACCCATTACAACAAATAGATTACATACCTTTAACATTCAAAAGAGTATTAAATGTTCAAAATAAATTACCTACTTTGCAATAAACACTCCATCTCTATAACATTGTCATTTTAATACTATATCTACAGCAATTTTCCTAAAATGCGACATTAGTCATATGTTGTAAATGATAAAACTACGGATGGCGTACTTAGCTTGTTCACAAAATAACAGCGTACATACTTCAGCACTTCGATTTGCAAAATAGTTGAAGCAAACACTGCTATTTCGTGAACAAGAGACATGTGATGGCACCGTAAAATCTGTTTATATGACGGCTTCCGAGTCGATCTCTCCCTGTTCGACCGTCATGTACATGCCTTCCTCCTCGTAGGTCGAGTCGTGCTTCGCCAGGATACGGAGCAATGGACGGAGCTTCATCCACCATTGCTGCTTCGGTATTCTTTGACTGCAATAATATGATTAAATTAGATTCAGTAAGCACTGAGAATCAGTAAGTTCTAGTGGCAATGGGCAGGGCACATAGCGCGAAGATCTTATGGCCGGTGGGGCAGAAAAGTTATAGATTGTAGACCCTTCGACCAAAGACGTAGCGTAGGACGTACACCAACAATATGGAAAAGACTGCAGAATCCCACTGAATGCAGATCGCTTGTGATCGGTTGCTGGGAAAAGTCCTGGGACGTCCTTTGGCTGATAATGGGTGAGATTATAGCTTGTGTAAGTGAGTTGATATGTTGTACATTAGAATAAAATTATATTAACTGAGAGAAAATATGTTGTATCAGAATTTCAAACAGACCATAGATACAAGTTTCAATATCTATGGCTGTCTATGTCCGAACTGAACTATTGGTATTTATGTGTAGCTCATAGTTAGCATGCTTGGTGCCAGCACTGCGATAAGGGCGTTGCACTCTAGCTTGATGGAATTTAGGCAGTCCGTCAAACCCCAACGACATCATACTTATGGGATACGATATGAATTGATTGGCTATTTTGTCTGGGATTTGCTGCTTTACTTAGTACAAGCTAATTTGCTTAAAAGCTTATGCTTCAGAAAGTCAAATGTCGTTTATTAACGCGACACGGGAGTATGGAGTGTAATATATATTAGAAATGCGCCGAGTAGCACTTTTGCCGAGTAACGAGTACCGGGTATTACTCGGTTATTTTTTTTCTAACCGAGTACTTGGCCGAGCTACACGGTTTAAAATAAAATTCCAATTCGGGTGTACAAGTAAAAACAGATTCGCGTAGAATTAGCTTTCATCTAGCCACTAGAGCGCGATGATACTAAGAGCCCCATTACTTTAGAATAAGCTATCAAAGACAAAAGTCTTTTAGGCAGGGCACCAAACAGGGTATTCAGAACTGGCACCTTAAGCCCGAGTGTGACTATGTGCACCTGCAAGCACCGTGCATAACGTGTGATTATTTTCGGAGGCTGATAACGTCTATGAAGAAAAAAAAGAATAGGCTGTTACCAGAACGTGCAGACATCTTTATGTGTAACTGCATCATAATTTTACTTTATAACATTTTATGATATCATAATTGAGATTGTGAAAGATCTCCCCTGTTGTTTAGATGACATCTACCTATACAGGGTTAATTTAAATTAGCTGATCACCTCATGCAGGCAGCTTCTCCACAACAATCCCAACAACATTTGTTCTACGACTTTTCAAAATTAATAGTTTTTAAAATTTACGTTTTCCCATACAAAAAATATTTGTTGATTCTAAACTTGCGTTACTCTACTTACGCACCTTGCGTAGACAAAATAATCACCACGAGCAGCGGGGCGCGGGGTGGCGGGCGGGGTAACGCAGCGGCGGCGATGCACATTTGAACTTGACCTCAGTCGTACGTCACGGTCGATATCAAACGCGTGCGCCGCCGCTGCGCGCGTCTCCTCACTTGCCGCGTAACCGAAGTTCAATTATTAGTGAGTGCCTACGGAAAACAGTACTGCGATGCCGTACCGTTACACAAATGTTGAGTACACTGAGATGGTACGAGTGCTGCCTAGGTGTGGTGACAATGTTCGCGAAGCCTGCAGCGAGTCTGAACGGTAGGTATCGCGACATGCTTGGGTTTTAACAAACTTACTTCTTTAAAGAAGCTGAATACGTAAATTCAACGTGAAAATGTAAGCCCCCAGATAGTCTGAATAACTTAGGTACAAACGTAGTAAATTAACCGGCTTAGAAAAATGCGCGGGAAATAGTAGGTAGTTAGTACCGAAACGTTGAATGAATACAGGCGGGGCGAGGTAGGGGCGCCTCGGCGTACATCATACAGAGTAGTGGATAACAGAGGAAACAAAATTATTTTTCTTTTTCTTTTTTTGTGTTATTTATCAAGATTTGTAAAAAGTCGTAGAACAAATGTTGTTGGAATTGATGTTGAGAGGCTGCCTGCAAGAGGTGATCAGTTAATTTAAATTAACCCTGTGTATATTGCTTTAATAAAACCAAGTTACTCGGCCCAGTACGAGTACCAAAAAACCCGCCGAGTACGCCGAGTACCGAATATTAACCGAGTACTCGGCCCATCTCTAATATACTAGCGGACCCAGCGAACTTTGTTTCGCCCCCAGCCCCGTCCCACCGAGTCCCGTAATTTTAAAAGTTAAGAATTCCCATCGAATTTTGTTTCACTCTTAAATTACTAAAATGGTTATAAAAAAATAGGGGTTGGTGATTAAAAGTAAAAATTTAGGGTTGTATGTATTTTTAATGCCACATTATAAAAAATATAAACAAAAAATTTCGTCCAAAAAATTAAAAATAAGGGTGAACAACCCTTATCACTTAGGGGTATGAAAAATAGGTAGTAGCCGATTCTCAGACCTACTGAATACGCATATAAAATTTGGTAAGAATTGGTAGTCGTTTCAGAGGAGTACGGGAACGAACATTGTGACACGAGAATATCTAATATATAAAATTCTCGTGTCACAGTTTTAGTTGCCAAACTCCTCCGAAACGGCTTGACCGATTTTGATGAAATTTTATATGCGTATTCAGTAGGTCTGAGAATCGGCCAACATCTATTTTTCATCCCCCTATATGTTAGGGGTAGTTCACCCCTAATTTTTTTATTTTATTTTTAGACAAAATTTTTAATTTCTATTTTTTTATGATACAACATACAAAAATACATACAACCCTCAATTTTCACCTTTCTACGATCAACCCTTATTTTTAATAGCCATTTTAGTAATTTAAGGGTGAAACAAAATTCGCTGGGAATGCTTAACTTTTAAATTTACGGGACTCGGCGGGACGGGGCTGGGGCGGGACGGGGCTGGGGGCGAAACAAAGTTCGCTGGGTCCGCTAGTTATATATAAGAATAAGATTGGACAACGAGATATACATTGATTGATCACATACATTGCTCTGATCCCAAAGTAGTTAATGCACTTGTGTTATGGAAATTAGAAACAACGGCGGTACCAGAACACCCAGACCCGGAACAATGTAGAAAGTTCTGATTTCTAAATTGACCTGACCGGGAATCGAACCCAGGACGTCGGAGCGGCAACGTCTTCAAACCCAGCGTGCTTAGCCACTTCACCACAGAGGTCGTCTTAGACCGTAATATACCAATTTAGCGCGTACCCACCACAATAGCTGTCCCACTTCACCACAGAGGTCGTCTTAGACCGTAATATACCAATTTAGCGCGTACCCACCACAATAGCTGTCCCACTTCACCACAGAGGTCGTCTTAGACCGTAATATACCAATTTAGCGCGTACCCACCACAATAGCTGTCCCACTTCACCACAGAGGTCGTCTTAGACCGTAATATACCAATTTAGCGCGTACCCACCACAATAGCTGTCCCACTTCACCACAGAGGTCGTCTTAGACCGTAATATACCAATTTAGCGCGTATCCACCACAATAGCTGTCCTCAGCTGTTTATCTCATCGGTAACTAAATAATATAACTCACGCGAAGTTGGTCTGCGCCTTGAGCTCCTCGAGCGGCGTGAACTTGTACTGTCGCTTGACGACGCCGAGCAGGCACGCGGTGTCGGGGCTGTCGGCCGGCCCGCGCTGCAGCGCCTCCACGAGCCAGTGCAGGCACTTGGCGGCCATCTTGGTGCCCATGTTCCGGTCGAACGGCGTCGGCGACCCGCCTTGCTGCATGTGGCCTGCGACGAGATGGCTTAGTTTTATTTTAGACTAGCGGTCTCTAATTTTTTTAGGGTTCCGTAGCCGAATGGCAAAAAACGGAACCCTTATAGTTTCGTCAAGTCTGTCTGTCTGTCTGTCCGTCCGTATGTCACACCCATTTTATTCTGTAACTATAAGCATTACACAATTGAAATTTGGTAGGAAGATGTATCTTGTTAACCGCTTACCGATTCTCATACAAAAAATAAAAAATAATGACAGTTAAGGGGGGGGCTCTCATACATGATTTTTTTTGTCAAACCTATGCGTGTGGGATGTCTATGGATAGGTCTTTTTAAATAACATAGAGGTTCCTAAAACCATTTTCTTTTAAAGTCAAACGTTTCATAGCTAGACGCTTCCAAAGTGGTAAAATGGGCGCCCTCCCCCATCTAATTTCTAAACCAAGCAAGTGTAAATTTTGAAAAAAAAAAATATGATGTAGATCTTAATAAAAACTTTCAACGAAAATTGGTTCGGACGGGATCGAACAAGTAGTTTTTGAGATATAGCACATTTTCAACAACCGCAAACATACCTAACTTTGTACTTCATACAAACACTATGAAAAACAAAGTTATATTTGTAGTCAACAAAATATTGTGATATTTTACTAAGTAGAAGTAAATGGATTCCCTAATTCAGTTAAAGTTGGCACGGAACCCTCAGTGCGCGAGTCCGACTCGCACTTGGCCGATTTTTTCAAACGTTGTAACGGAGTTCATTTCATACTTAAGTCTTAAGCAGTTTGCTGCCTCCCCGTTGCAGCGTGATGTTTTATAGCCTAAAGCCTTCCTAAATAAATAAGCTACCCCACACATTTTTTTTTTAATCGGTCCAGTAATTCCTGAGATTAGCGCGTTCAAACAAACAAAACACCTCATTTTTACACGTATTTTTAGGGTAGCCAGAGAACAAATATTCATCCAATGAAATGCAAAAATGTGGATTTCAATGTAACACATACGTGATACGATCGATATAAAATTATATAGGTTTCATTTAAATAAGAGCAGATTTTTCAATAGTCAGATGAGAAATATTCGTCGACCAAAATACAATATGGCTAATGGTTTAGAATGTTTTTAAACACTCAGTGTCATATTTTATATTCATAAAGGTGAAATACGAAACCAAAAATTTGCGCACGAGCGAAAATCGAACCAGCAACCTCTTGGCTGACTGGGCCAAACGTTCTTACCAATTGAGCTACCGTGCTGTCAGTCCGACCATGCGAAATTTGTGGTCTCTTATGGATACGTCATTGCATGACGTTCAAGTCCAACCCGTGCGCAAATTTTTGGTTTCTTATTTCATCTTTATGGACGTTGTAATGGAGTTCATTTCATACTAAAATTTTGAGGAGTTTGCTTCCTCCCCTCCCGTCGCAGCGTGATGTTTTATAGCCGCCTAAAGCCTTCCTCGATAAATAAGCTATCCAAAACAAAAGCAATTTTTCAAATCGGTCTAGTAGTTCCCGAGATTAGCGCGTTCAACCAAACAAACTCTTCAGCTTTACATATATAATATTAGTAAAGATTTTGACCTCGTTTTTCGGGTAGCCAGAAAACAAATATTTATCGAATGAAATGCAACAATGTCGATTTCATATAAATTACACATATAAGGTTAATGATCGACATGATATAGGTTTCATTTAACTAAGTCTTTAATTATACTTTTATCGTGTAAAGTTTTATTTCGCAATATCAAAACTAATAATATCG
>CAWUPE010000703.1:0-17101 GCA_963924145.1 Pyrausta purpuralis
GCCCGTTGCTAAGACACCTCGTTTGTGTAGATCGGACCTGTTGCACTTCAAAAAATTCGCAATGTGGATTTTGATTGCAATATTTTTTGCGTTTTCACCTACTTACGACACTGAATATTTGTCGTTTCTAAGCTCAGTTTGAAATGTTTAAGTTTGTCGTTTCTGTTCAAATCGATCATCTTTTAGCATATTTTTCGATCATATTAGCTCACCGAAGTGGTTCTGCGCTCGCTCCGCTGTTCTAGTAGGTACACTTTTGCGATATTTTAAAAGACACATCCCATACAAAGTTAGTCGAATTTAACACGTTTCGGTCACCGTGAAATATTTTGTCATGATATAAACCGACTTTATATTGACCGTAGTGTCGAGCCCGTTGCTAAGACACCTCGATTGTGTAGATCGGACCCTGTTGCACTTCAAAACATTCGCAATGTGGATTCTGTTTGCAATAATTTTTGCGTTTTCACCTACTTACGACACTGAATATTTGTCGTTTTTAAGCTCAGTTTGAAATGTTTTACTTTGTCGTTTCTGTCCAAATCGATCACCTTTTAGCATATTTTTCGATCATGTTAGCTCACCGAAGTGGTTTTGCGCTCGCTCCGCTGTTCTAGTAGGTCCACTTTTGCGATATTTTAAAAGACACATCCCATACAAAGTTAGTCGAATTTAACACGTTTTCGGTCACCGTGAAATATTTTGTCATGATATAAACCGACTTTATATTGACCGTAGTGTCGAGCCCGTTGCTAAGACACCTCGATTGTGTAGATCGGACCTGTTGCACTTCAAAACATTCGCATTGTGGATTCTGTTTGCAATAATTTTTGCGTTTTCACCTACTTACGACACTGAATATTTGTCGTTTTAAACTCAGTTTGAAATGTTTTACTTTGTCGTTTCTGTCCAAATCGATCACCTTTTAGCATATTTTTCGATCATGTTAGCTCACCGAAGTGGTTTTGCGCTCGCTCCGCTGTTCTAGTAGGTCCACTTTTGCGATATTTTAAAGACACATCCCATACAAAGTTAGTCGAATTTAACACGTTTTCGGTCACCGTGAAATATTTTGTCATGATATAAACCGACTTTATATTGACCGTAGCGTCGAGCCCGTTGCTAAGACACCTCGTTTGTGTAGATCGGACCTGTTGCACTTAAAAAAATTCGCAATGTGGATTCTGTTTGCAGTATTTTTTGCGTTTTCACCTACTTACGACACTGAATATTTGTCGTTTCTAAGCTCAGTTTGAAATGTTTAAGTTTGTCGTTTCTGTTCAAATCGATCATCTTTTAGCATATTTTTCGATCATATTAGCTCACCGAAGTGGTTCTGCGCTCGCTCCGCTGTTCTAGTAGGTACACTTTTGCGATATTTTAAAAGATAAATCCCATACAAAGTTAGTCAAATTAAACACGTTTTCGATCACCGTGAAATATTTTGTCATGATATAAACCGACTTTATATTGACCGTAGCGTTAAGCCGATGCTGAGACACCTCGTTTGTGTAGATCGGATCATTTTCTCTTCAAAAAATTTGCAATGTGGATTCTGTTTGCAATATTTTTTGCGTTTTTACCTTCTTTAGACACTGAATATTTGTCGTTTTTAAGCTCAGTTTGAAATGTTTTAGTTTGTCGTTTCTGTTCAAATCGATCATCTCTTAGCATATTTTTCGATCATATTAGCTCACCGAAGTGGTTCTGCGCTCGCTCCGCTGTTCTAGTAGGTACACTTTTGCGATATTTTAAAAGACACATCCCATACTAAGTTAGTCGAATTTAACACGTTTTCGGTCACCGTGAAATATTTTGTCGTGATATAAACCGACTTTATATTGAACCGTAGCGTCGAGCCCGTTGCTAAGACATCTCGTTTGTGTAGATCGGACCTGTTGCACTTCAAAGCATTCGCAATGTGGATTCTGTTTGCAATATTTTTTGCGTTTTCACCTACTTTAGACACTGAATATTTGTCGTTTTTGAGCTCAGTTTGAAATGTTTTAGTTTGTCGTTTCTGTTCAAATCGATCATATTTTAGCATATTTTTCGATCATGTTAGCTCACCGAAGTGGTTCTGCGCTCGCTTCGCTGTTTGAGTAGAAACACTTTTGAGATATTTTAAGAGACACAGCCCATACAAAGTTAGTCGAATTTAACACGTTTTCGGTCACCGTAAAATATTTTGTCTTGATATATACCGACTTTATATTGACCGTAGCGTCGAGCCCGTTGCTTAGACATCTCGTTTGTGTAGATCGGACCTGTTGCACTTCAAAACATTCGCAAAGTGGATTTTGATTGCAATATTTTTTGCGTTTTCACCTACTTACGACACTGAATATTTGTCGTTTCTAAGCTCAGTTTGAAATGTTAAAGTTTGTCGTTTCTGTTCAAATCGATCATCTTTTAGCATATTTTTCGATCATATTAGCTCACCGAAGTGGTTCTGCGCTCGCTCCACTGTTCTAGTAGGTACACTTTTTGCGATATTTTAAAAGACACATCCCATACAAAGTTAGTCGAATTTAACACGTTTTCGGTCACCGTGAAATATTTTGTCATGATATAAACCGACTTTATATTGACCGTAGCGTCGAGCCCGTTGCTAAGACACCTCGTTTGTGTAGATCGGACCTGTTGCACTTCAAAACATTCGCAATGTAGATTCTGTTTGCAGTATTTTTTGCGTTTTCACCTACTTTAGACACTGAATATTTGTCGTTTTTAAGCTCAGTTTGAAATGTTTTAGTTTGTCGTTTCTGTTCAAATCGATCATCTTTTAGCATACTTTTCGATCATATTAGCTCACCGAAGTGGTTCTGCGCTCGCTCCGCTGTTTAAGTAGGTACACTTTTTCGATATTTTAAAAGACACATCCCATACTAAGTTAGTCGAATTTAACACGTTTTCGGTCATCGTGAAATATTTTGTCTTGATATAAACCGACTTTATATTGACCGTAGTGTCGAGCCCGTTGCTAAGACATCTCGTTTGTGTAGATCGGACCTGTTGCACTTCAAAACATTCGCAATGTGGATTTTGATTGCAATATTTTTGCGTTTTCACCTACTTACGACACTGAATATTTGTCGTTTTTAAGCTCAGTTTGAAATGATTTACTTTGTCGTTTCTGTCCAAATCGAAAACCTTTTAGCATATTTTTGATCATGTTAGCTCATCGATGTGGTTCTGCGCTCGCTCCGCTGTTCTAGTAGGTACACTTTTGCGATATTTTAAAAGACACATCCCATAAAAAGTTAGTCGAATTTAACACGTTTTCGGTCACCGTGAAATATTTTGTCATGATATAAACCGAGTTTATATTGACCGTAGCGTCGAGCCCGTTGCTAAGACACCTCGTTTGTGTAGATCGGACCTGTTGCACTTCAAAAAATTCGCAATGTGGATTCTGTTTGCAGTATTTTTTGCGTTTTCACCTACTTTAGACACTGAATATTTGTCGTTTTAAGCTCAGTTTGAAATGTTTTAGTTTGTCGTTTCTGTTCAAATCGATTATCTTTTAGCATACTTTTCGATCATATTAGCTCACCGAAGTGGTTCTGCGCTCGCTCCGCTGTTCTAGTAGGTACACTTTTGCGATATTTTAAAAGACACATCCCATACTAAAATAGTCGAATTTAACACGTTTTCGGTCACCGTGAAATGTTTTGTCATGATATAAACCGACTTTATATTGACCGTAGCGTCGAGCCCGTTGCTAAGACACCTCGTTTGTGTAGATCGGACCTGTTGCACTTCAAAAAATTCGCAATGTGGATTCTGTTTGCAGTATTTTTTGCGTTTTCACCTACTTACGACACTGAATATTTGTCGTTTTAAAGCTCAGTTTGAAATGTTTTAGTTTGTCGTTTCTGTTCAAATCGATCATCTTTTAGCATATTTTTCGATCATATTAGCTCACCGAAGTGGTTCTGCGCTCGCTCCGCTGTTCTAGTAGGTACACTTTTGCGATATTTTAAAAAATACATCCCATACAAAGTTAGTCAAATTTAACACGTTTTCGATCACCGTGAAATATTTTGTCATGATATAAACCGACTTTATATTGACCGTAGCGTCAAGCCCGATGCTGAGACACCTCGTTTGTGTAGATCGGATCATTTTCTCTTCAAAAAATTTGCAATGTGGATTCTGTTTGCAATATTTTTTGCGTTTTTACCTACTTTAGACACTGAATATTTGTCGTTTTTAAGCTCAGTTTGAAATGTTTTAGTTTGTCGTTTCTGTTCAAATCGATCATCTTTTAGCATATTTTTCGATCATATTAGCTCACCGAAGTGGTTCTGCGCTCGCTTCGCTGTTCTAGTAGGTACACTTTTGCGATATTTTAAAAGACACATCCCATACTAAGTTAGTCGAATTTAACACGTTTTCGGTCACCGTGAAATATTTTGTCGTGATATAAACCGACTTTATATTGACCGTAGCGTCGAGCCCGTTGCTAAGACACCTCGTTTGTGTAGATCGGACCTGTTGCACTTCAAAGCATTCGCAATGTGGATTCTGTTTGCAATATTTTTTGCGTTTTCACCTACTTTAGACACTGAATATTTGTCGTTTTTAAGCTCAGTTTGAAATGTTTTACTTTGTCGTTTCTGTCCAAATCGATCACCTTTTAGCATATTTTTCGATCATGTTAGCTCACCGAAGTGGTTCTGCGCTCGCTCCGCTGTTCTAGTAGGTCCACTTTTGCGATATTTTAAAAGACACATCCCATACAAAGTTAGTCGAATTTAACACGTTTTCAGTCACCGTGAAATATTTTGTCATGATATAAATCGACTTTATATTGACCGTAGCGTCGAGCCCGTTGCTAAGACACCTCGTTTGTGTACATCGGACCTGTTGCACTTCAAAGCATTCGCAATGTGGATTCTGTTTGCAATATTTTTTGCGTTTTCACCTACTTACGACACTGAATATTTGTCGTTTTTAAGCTCAGTTTGAAATGTTTTAGTTGGTCGTTTCTGTTCAAATCGATCATCTTTAGCAAATTTTTCGATTATATTAGCTCACCGAAGTGGTTCTGCGATCGCTCCGCTGTTCTAGTAGGTACACTTTTGCGATATTTTAAAAGACACATCCCATACTAAGTTAGTCGAATTTAACACGTTTTCGGTCACCGTGAAATATTTTGTCATGATATTAACCGACTTTATATTGATCGTAGCGTCGAGCCCGTTGCTAAGACACCTCGTTTGTGTAGATCGGACCTGTTGCACTTCAAAAAATTCGCAATGTGGATACTGTTTGCAATATTTTTTGCGTTTTCACCTACTTTAGACACTGAATATTTGTCGTTTTTAAGCTCAGTTTGAAATGTTTTAGTTTGTCGTTTCTGTTTAAATCGATCATTTTTTAGCATATTTTTCGATCATGTTAGCTCACCGAAGTGGTTCTGCGCTCGCTCCGCTGTTCTAGTAGGTACACTTTTGCGATATTTTAAAAGACACATCCCATACAAAGTAAGTCGAATTTAACACGTTTTCGGTCACCGTGATATATTTTGTCATGATATTAACCGACTTTATATTGACCGTAGTTTCGAGCCCGTTGCTTAGACATCTCGTTTGTGTAGATCGGACCTGTTGCACTTCAAAAGATTCGCAATGTGGATTCTGTTTGCAATATTTTTTGCGTTTTCACCTACTAACGACACTGAATATTTGTCGTTTTTAAGCTCAGTTTGAAATGTTTTACTTTGTCGTTTCTGTCCAAATCGATCACCTTTTAGCATATTTTTCGATCATGTTAGCTCACCGAAGTGGTTCTGCGCTCGCTCCGCTGTTCTAGTAGGTACACTTTTGCGATATTTTAAAAGACACATCCCATACAAAGTTAGTCGAATTTAACACGTTTTCGGTCACCGTGATATATTTTGTCATGATATTAACCGACTTTATATTGACCGTAGTGTCGAGCCCGTTGCTTAGACATCTCGTTTGTGTAGATCGGACCTGTTGCACTTCAAAGCATTCTCAATGTGGATTCTGTTTGCAATATTTTTTTCGTTTTCACCTACTTACGACACTGAATATTTGTCGTTTTTAAGCTCAGTTTGAAATGTTTTACTTTGTCGTTTCTGTCCAAATCGATCACCTTTTAGCATATTTTTCGATCATGTTAGCTCACCGAAGTGGTTCTGCGCTCGCTCCGCTGTTCTAGTAGGTACACTTTTGCGATATTTTAAAAGACACATCCCATACAAAGTTAGTCGAATTTAACACGTTTTCTGTCACCGTGAAATATTTTGTCATGATATAAACCGACTTTATATTGACCGTAGCGTCGAGTTCGTTGCTAAGACACTTCGTTTGTGTAGATCGAAGCTGTTGCACTTCAAAAAATTCGCAATGTGGATTCTGTTTGCAATATTTTTTGCGTTTTTTACCTACTTTATACACTGAATATTTGTCGTTTTTAAGCTCAGTTTGAAATGTTTAAGTTTGTCGTTTCTGTTCAAATCGATCATCTTTTAGCATATTTTTCGATCATATTAGCTCACCGAAGTGGTTCTGCGCTCGCTCCGCTGTTCTAGTAAGTACACTTTTGCGATATTTTAAAAGACACATCCCATACAAAGTTAGTCGAATTTAACACGTTTTCGGTCACCGTGAAATATTTTGTCATGATATTAACCGACTTTATATTGACCGTAGCGTCGAGCCCGTTGCTAAGACACCTCGTTTGTATAGATCGGACCTGTTGCACTTCAAAAAATTCGCAATATGGATTCTGTTTGCAATATTTTTTGCGTTTTCACCTACTTTAGACACTGAATATTTGTCGTTTTTAAGCTCAGTTTGAAATGTTTTAGTTTGTCGTTTCTGTTTAAATCGATCATCTTTTAGCATATTTTTCGATCATGTTAGCTCACCGAAGTGGTTCTGCGCTCGCTCCGCTGTTCTAGTAGGTACACTTTTTCGATATTTTAAAAGACACATCCCATACAAAGTTAGTCGAATTTAACACGTTTTCGGTCACCGTGAAATATTTTGTCGTGATATAAACCGACTTGATATTGACCGTAGCGTCGAGCCCGTTGCTAAGACACCTCGTTTGTGTAGATCGGACCTGTTGCACTTCAAAGCATTCGCAATGTGGATTCTGTTTGCAATATTTTTTGCGTTTTCACCTACTTTAGACACTGAATATTTGTCGTTTTTAAGCTCAGTTTGAAATGTTTTAGTTTGTCGTTTCTGTTCAAATCGATCATATTTTAGCATATTTTTCGATCATGTTAGCTCACCGAAGTGGTTCTGCGCTCGCTTCGCTGTTTAAGTAGAAACACTTTTGCGATATTTTAAGAGACACATCCCATACAAAGTTAGTCGAATTTAACACGTTTTCGGTCACCGTAAAATATTTTGTCTTGATATATACCGACTTTATATTGACCGTAGCGTCGAGCCCGTTGCTTAGACATCTTGTTTGTGTAGATCGGACCTGTTGCACTTCAAAAAATTCGCAATGTGGATTCTGTTTGCAATTTTTTTTGCGTTTTTACCTACTTTAGACACTGAATATTTGTCGTTTCTAAGCTCAGTTTGAAATGTTTAAGTTTGTCGTTTCTGTTCAAATCGATCATCTTTTAGCATATTTTTCGATCATATTAGCTCACCGAAGTGGTTCTGCGCTCGCTCCGCTGTTCTAGTAGGTACACTTTTGCGATATTTTAAAAGACACATCCCATACAATGTTACTCGAATTTAACACGTTTTCGGTCACCGTGAAATTTTTGTCATGATATAAACCGACTTTATATTGACCGTAGTGTCGAGCCCGTTGCTAAGACACCTCGTTTGTGTAGATCGGACCTGTTGCACTTTAAAAAATTCGCAATGTGGATTCTGTTTGCAATATTTTTTGCGTTTTCACCTACTTTAGACACTGAATATTTGTCGTTTTTAAGCTCAGTTTGAAATGTTTTAGTTTGTCGTTTCTGTCCAAATCGATCATCTTTTAGCCTATTTTTCGATCATATTAGCTCACCGAAGTGGTTCTGCGCTCGCTCCGCTGTTCTAGTAGGTACACTTTTGCCATATTTTAAAAGACACATCCCATACAAAGTTAGTCGAATTTAACACGTTTTCGGTCACCGTGAAATATTTTGTCTTGATATAAACCGACTTTATATTGACCGTAGTGTCGAGCCCGTTGCTAAGACACCTCGTTTGTGTAGATCGGACCTGTTGCATTTCATTAAAATTCGCAATGTGGATTCTGTTTGCAATATTTTTTGCGTTTTTACCTACTTTAGACACTGAATATTTGTCGTTTTTAAGCTCAGTTTGAAATGTTATAGTTTGTCGTTCCTGTTCAAATCGATCATATTTTAGCATATTTTTCGATCATGTTAGCTCACCGAAGTGGTTCTGCGCTCGCTTCGCTGTTTGAGTAGAAACACTTTTGCGATATTTTAAAAGACACATCCCATACAAAGTTAGTCGAATTTAACACGTTTTCGGTCAACGTGAAATATTTTGTCTTGATATTAACCGACTTTATATTGACCGTAGCGTCGAGCCCGTTGCTAAGACACCTCGTTTGTGTAGATCGGACCTGTTGCACTTCATTAAAATTCGCAATGTGGATTCTGTTTGCAATTTTTTTGGCGTTTTTACCTTCTTTAGACACTGAATATTTGTCGTTTCTAAGCTCAGTTTGAAATGTTTAAGTTTGTCGTTTCTGTTCAAATTGATCATCTTTTAGCATATTTTTCGATCATATTAGCTCACCGAAGTGGTTCTGCGCTCGCTCCGCTGTTCTAGTAGGTACACTTTTGCGATATTTTAAAAGACACATCCTATACAAAGTTAGTCGAATTTAACACGTTTTTGGTCACCGTGAAATATTTTGTCATGATATAAAACCGACTTTATATTGACCGTAGTGTCGAGCCCGTTGCTATTGTGTAGATCGGACCTGTTGCACTTCAAAACATTCGCAATGTGGATACTGTTTGCAATATTTTTTGCGTTTTCACCTACTTACGACACTAAATATTTGTCGTTTTTAAGTTCAGTTTGAAATGTTATAGTTTGTCGTTTCTGTCCAAATCGATCATCTTTTAGCCTATTTTTCGATCATATTAGCTAACCGAAGTGGTTCTGCGCTCGCTCCGCTGTTCTTGTAAGTACACTTTTGCGATATTTTAAAAGACACATCCCATACAAAGTTAGTCGAATTTAACACGTTTTCGGTCACCGTGAAATATTTTGTCTTGATATTAACCGACTTTATATTGACCGTAGCGTCGAGCCCGTTGCTAAGACACCTCGATTGTGTAGATCGGACCTGTTGCACTTCAAAAAATTCGCAATGTGGATTCTGTTTGCAATATTTTTTGCGTTTTTACCTACTTTAGACACTGAATATTTGTCGTTTTTAAGCTCAGTTTGAAATGTTTTAGTTTGTCGTTTCTGTTCAAATCGATCATCTTTTAGCATATTTTTCGATCATATTAGCTCACCGAAGTGGTTCTGCGCTCGCTCCGCTGTTCTAGTAGGTACACTTTTGCGATATTTTAAAAGACACATCCCATACAAAGTTAGTCGAATTTAACACGTTTTCGGTCACCGTGAAATATTTTGTCATGATATTAACCGACTTTATATTGACCGTAGTGTCGAGCCCGTTGCTTAGACATCTCGTTTGTGTAGATCGGACCTGTTGCACTTCAAAACATTCGCAATGTGGATTCTGTTTGCAATATTTTTTGCGTTTTCACCTACTTTAGACACTGAATATTTGTCATTTTTAAGCTCAGTTTGAAATGTTTTAGTTTGTCGTTTCTGTTTAAATCGATCATCTTTTAGCATATTTTTCGATCATGTTAGCTCACCGAAGTGGTTCTGCGCTCGCTCCGCTGTTCTAGTAGGTACATTTTTGCGATATTTTAAAAGACACATCCCATACAAAGTAAGTCGAATTTAACACGTTTTCGGTCACCGTGAAATATTTTGTCGTGATATAAACCGACTTTATATTGACCGTAACGTCGAGCCCGTTGCTAAGACACCTCGTTTGTGTAGATCGGACCTGTTGCACTTCAAAGCATTCGCAATGTGGATTCTGTTTGCAATATTTTTTGCGTTTTCACCTACTTTAGACACTGAATATTTGTCGTTTCTAAGCTCAGTTTGAAATGTTTAAGTTTGTCGTTTCTGTTCAAATTGATCATCTTTTAGCATATTTTTCGATCATATTAGCTCACCGAAGTGGTTCTGCGCTCGCTCCGCTGTTCTAGTAGGTACACTTCTGCGATATTTTAAAAGACACATCCTATACAAAGTTAGTCGAATTTAACACGTTTTCGGTCACCGTGAAATATTTTGTCGTGATATTAACCGACTTTATATTGACCGTAGCGTCGAGCCCGTTGCTAAGACACCTCGTTTGTGTAGATCGGACCTGTTGCACTTAAAAAATTCGCAATGTGGATTCTGTTTGCAATTTTTTTGGCGTTTTTACCTTCTTTAGACACTGAATATTTGTCGTTTCTAAGCTCAGTTTGAAATGTTTAAGTTTGTCGTTTCTGTTCAAATTGATCATCTTTTAGCATATTTTTCGATCATATTAGCTCACCGAAGTGGTTCTGCGCTCGCTCCGCTGTTCTAGTAGGTACACTTTTGCGATATTTTAAAAGACACATCCTATACAAAGTTAGTCGAATTTAACACGTTTTCGGTCACCGTGAAATATTTTGTCATGATATAAAACCGACTTTATATTGACCGTAGTGTCGAGCCCGTTGCTATTGTGTAGATCGGACCTGTTGCACTTCAAAACATTCGCAATGTGGATACTGTTTGCAATATTTTTTGCGTTTTCACCTACTTACGACACTGAATATTTGTCGTTTTTAAGTTCAGTTTGAAATGTTATAGTTTGTCGTTTCTGTCCAAATCGATCATCTTTTAGCCTATTTTTCGATCATATTAGCTCACCGAAGTGGTTCTGCGCTCGCTCCGCTGTTCTTGTAAGTACACTTTTGCGATATTTTAAAAGACACATCCCATACAAAGTTAGTCGAATTTAACACGTTTTCGGTCACCGTGAAATATTTTGTCTTGATATTAACCGACTTTATATTGACCGTAGCGTCGAGCCCGTTGCTAAGACACCTCGATTGTGTAGATCGGACCTGTTGCACTTCAAAAAATTCGCAATGTGGATTCTGTTTGCAATATTTTTTGCGTTTTTACCTACTTTAGACACTGAATATTTGTCGTTTTTAAGCTCAGTTTGAAATGTTTTAGTTTGTCGTTTCTGTTCAAATCGATCATCTTTTAGCATATTTTTCGATCATATTAGCTCACCGAAGTGGTTCTGCGCTCGCTCCGCTGTTCTAGTAGGTACACTTTTGCGATATTTTAAAAGACACATCCCATACAAAGTTAGTCGAATTTAACACGTTTTCGGTCACCGTGAAATATTTTGTCATGATATTAACCGACTTTATATTGACCGTAGCGTCGAGCCCGTTGCTAAGACACCTCGTTTGTGTAGATCGGACCTGTTGTACTTTAAAAAATTCGCAATGTGGATTCTGTTTGCAATATTTTTTGCGTTTTCACCTACTTTAGACACTGAATATTTGTCATTTTTAAGCTCAGTTTGAAATGTTTTAGTTTGTCGTTTCTGTTTAAATCGATCATCTTTTAGCATATTTTTCGATCATGTTAGCTCACCGAAGTGGTTCTGCGCTCGCTCCGCTGTTCTAGTAGGTACACTTTTGCGATATTTTAAAAGACACATCCCATACAAAGTAAGTCGAATTTAACACGTTTTCGGTCACCGTGAAATATTTTGTCGTGATATAAACCGACTTTATATTGACTGTAGCGTCGAGCCCGTTGCTAAGACACCTCGTTTGTGTAGATCGGACCTGTTGCACTTCAAAGCATTCGCAATGTGGATTCTGTTTGCAATATTTTTTGCGTTTTCACCTACTTTAGACACTGAATATTTGTCGTTTTTAAGCTCAGTTTGAAATGTTTTAGTTTGTCGTTTCTGTTCAAATCGATCATATTTTAGCATATTTTTCGATCATGTTAGCTCACCGAAGTGGTTCTGCGCTCGCTTCGCTGTTTGAGTAGAAACACTTTTGCGATATTTTAAGAGACACATCCCATACAAAGTTAGTCGAATTTAACACGTTTTCGGTCACCGTAAAATATTTTGTCTTGATATATACCGACTTTATATTGACCGTAGCGTCGAGCCCGTTGCTTAGACATCTTGTTTGTGTAGATCGGACCTGTTGCACTTCATTAAAATTCGCAATGTGGATTCTGTTTGCAATTTTTTTTTCGTTTTTACCTACTTACGACACTGAATATTTGTCGTTTTTAAGCTCAGTTTGAAATGTTATAGTTTGTCGTTCCTGTTCAAATCGATCATATTTTAGCATATTTTTCGATCATGTTAGCTCACCGAAGTGGTTCTGCGCTCACTTCGCTGTTTGAGTAGAAACACTTTTGCGATATTTTAAAAGACACATCCCATACAAAGTTAGTCGAATTTAACACGTTTTCGGTCACCGTGAAATATTTTGTCTTGATATTAACCGACTTTATATTGACCGTAGCGTCGAGCCCGTTGCTAAGACACCTCGTTTGTGTAGATCGGACCTGTTGCACTTCAAAAAATTCGCAATGTGGATTCTGTTTGCAATTTTTTTTGCGTTTTTACCTTCTTTAGACACTGAATATTTGTCGTTTCTAAGCTCAGTTTGAAATGTTTAAGTTTGTCGTTTCTGTTCAAATTGATCATCTTTTAGCATACTTTTCGATCATATTAGCTCACCGAAGTGGTTCTGCGCTCGCTCCGCTGTTCTAGTTGGTACACTTTTGCGATATTTTAAAAGACACGTCCCATACAAAGTTAGTCGAATTTAACACGTTTTCGGTCACCGTGAAATATTTTGTCATGATATAAACCGACTTTATATTGACCGTAGTGTCGAGCCTGTTGCTTAGACATCTCGTTTGTGTAGATCGGACCTGTTGCACTTCAAAACATTCGCAATGTGGATTCTGTTTGCAATATTTTTTGCATTTTCACCTACTTACGACACTGAATATTTGTCGTTTTTAAGCTCAGTTTGAAATGTTTTACTTTGTCGTTTCTGTCCCAATCGATCAACTTTTAGCATATTTTTCGATCATGTTAGCTCACCGAAGTGGTTCTGCGCTCGCTCCGCTGTTCTAGTAGGTCCACTTTTGCGATATTTTAAAAGACACATCCCATACAAAGTTAGTCGAATTTAACACGTTTTCGGTCACCGTGAAATATTTTGTCATGATATAAACCGACTTTATATTGACCGAAGCGTCGAGCCCGTTGCTAAGACACCTCGTTTGTGTAGATCGGACCTGTTGCACTTCAAAAAATTCGCAATGTGGATTTTGATTGCAATATTTTTTGCGTTTTCACCTACTTACGACACTGAATATTTGTCGTTTCTAAGCTCAGTTTGAAATGTTTAAGTTTGTCGTTTCTGTTCAAATCGATCATCTTTTAGCATATTTTTCGATCATATTAGCTCACCGAAGTGGTTCTGCGCTCGCTCCGCTGTTCTAGTAGGTACACTTTTGCGATATTTTAAAAGACACATCCCATACAAAGTTAGTCGAATTTAACACGTTTTCGGTCACCGTGAAATATTTTGTCATGATATAAACCGACTTTATATTGACCGTAGTGTCGAGCCCGTTGCTAAGACACCTCGATTGTGTAGATCGGACCTGTTGCACTTCAAAACATTCGCAATGTGGATTCTGTTTGCAATAATTTTTGCGTTTTCACCTACTTACGACACTGAATATTTGTCGTTTTTAAGCTCAGTTTGAAATGTTTTACTTTGTCGTTTCTGTCCAAATCGATCACCTTTTAGCATATTTTTCGATCATGTTAGCTCACCGAAGTGGTTTTGCGCTCGCTCCGCTGTTCTAGTAGGTCCACTTTTGCGATATTTTAAAAGACACATCCCATACAAAGTTAGTCGAATTTAACACGTTTTCGGTCACCGTGAAATATTTTGTCATGATATAAACCGACTTTATATTGACCGTAGTGTCGAGCCCGTTGCTAAGACACCTCGATTGTGTAGATCGGACCTGTTGCACTTCAAAACATTCGCATTGTGGATTCTGTTTGCAATAATTTTTGCGTTTTCACCTACTTACGACACTGAATATTTGTCGTTTTTAAACTCAGTTTGAAATGTTTTACTTTGTCGTTTCTGTCCAAATCGATCACCTTTTAGCATATTTTTCGATCATGTTAGCTCACCGAAGTGGTTTTGCGCTCGCTCCGCTGTTCTAGTAGGTCCACTTTTGCGATATTTTAAAAGACACATCCCATACAAAGTTAGTCGAATTTAACACGTTTTCGGTCACCGTGAAATATTTTGTCATGATATAAACCGACTTTATATTGACCGTAGCGTCGAGCCCGTTGCTAAGACACCTCGTTTGTGTAGATCGGACCTGTTGCACTTAAAAAAATTCGCAATGTGGATTCTGTTTGCAGTATTTTTTGCGTTTTCACCTACTTACGACACTGAATATTTGTCGTTTCTAAGCTCAGTTTGAAATGTTTAAGTTTGTCGTTTCTGTTCAAATCGATCATCTTTTAGCATATTTTTCGATCATATTAGCTCACCGAAGTGGTTCTGCGCTCGCTCCGCTGTTCTAGTAGGTACACTTTTGCGATATTTTAAAAGATAAATCCCATACAAAGTTAGTCAAATTAAACACGTTTTCGATCACCGTGAAATATTTTGTCATGATATAAACCGACTTTATATTGACCGTAGCGTTAAGCCCGATGCTGAGACACCTCGTTTGTGTAGATCGGATCATTTTCTCTTCAAAAAATTTGCAATGTGGATTCTGTTTGCAATATTTTTTGCGTTTTTACCTTCTTTAGACACTGAATATTTGTCGTTTTTAAGCTCAGTTTGAAATGTTTTAGTTTGTCGTTTCTGTTCAAATCGATCATCTCTTAGCATATTTTTCGATCATATTAGCTCACCGAAGTGGTTCTGCGCTCGCTCCGCTGTTCTAGTAGGTACACTTTTGCGATATTTTAAAAGACACATCCCATACTAAGTTAGTCGAATTTAACACGTTTTCGGTCACCGTGAAATATTTTGTCGTGATATAAACCGACTTTATATTGACCGTAGCGTCGAGCCCGTTGCTAAGACATCTCGTTTGTGTAGATCGGACCTGTTGCACTTCAAAGCATTCGCAATGTGGATTCTGTTTGCAATATTTTTTGCGTTTTCACCTACTTTAGACACTGAATATTTGTCGTTTTTGAGCTCAGTTTGAAATGTTTTAGTTTGTCGTTTCTGTTCAAATCGATCATATTTTAGCATATTTTTCGATCATGTTAGCTCACCGAAGTGGTTCTGCGCTCGCTTCGCTGTTTGAGTAGAAACACTTTTGAGATATTTTAAGAGACACAGCCCATACAAAGTTAGTCGAATTTAACACGTTTTCGGTCACCGTAAAATATTTTGTCTTGATATATACCGACTTTATATTGACCGTAGCGTCGAGCCCGTTGCTTAGACATCTCGTTTGTGTAGATCGGACCTGTTGCACTTCAAAACATTCGCAAAGTGGATTTTGATTGCAATATTTTTTGCGTTTTCACCTACTTACGACACTGAATATTTGTCGTTTCTAAGCTCAGTTTGAAATGTTAAAGTTTGTCGTTTCTGTTCAAATCGATCATCTTTTAGCATATTTTTCGATCATATTAGCTCACCGAAGTGGTTCTGCGCTCGCTCCACTGTTCTAGTAGGTACACTTTTGCGATATTTTAAAAGACACATCCCATACAAAGTTAGTCGAATTTAACACGTTTTCGGTCACCGTGAAATATTTTGTCATGATATAAACCGACTTTATATTGACCGTAGCGTCGAGCCCGTTGCTAAGACACCTCGTTTGTGTAGATCGGACCTGTTGCACTTCAAAACATTCGCAATGTAGATTCTGTTTGCAGTATTTTTTGCGTTTTCACCTACTTTAGACACTGAATATTTGTCGTTTTTAAGCTCAGTTTGAAATGTTTTAGTTTGTCGTTTCTGTTCAAATCGATCATCTTTTAGCATACTTTTCGATCATATTAGCTCACCGAAGTGGTTCTGCGCTCGCTCCGCTGTTTAAGTAGGTACACTTTTTCGATATTTTAAAAGACACATCCCATACTAAGTTAGTCGAATTTAACACGTTTTCGGTCATCGTGAAATATTTTGTCTTGATATAAACCGACTTTATATTGACCGTAGTGTCGAGCCCGTTGCTAAGACATCTCGTTTGTGTAGATCGGACCTGTTGCACTTCAAAACATTCGCAATGTGGATTTTGATTGCAATATTTTTTGCGTTTTCACCTACTTACGACACTGAATATTTGTCGTTTTTAAGCTCAGTTTGAAATGATTTACTTTGTCGTTTCTGTCCAAATCGAAAACCTTTTAGCATATTTTTTGATCATGTTAGCTCATCGATGTGGTTCTGCGCTCGCTCCGCTGTTCTAGTAGGTACACTTTTGCGATATTTTAAAAGACACATCCATAAAAAGTTAGTCGAATTTAACACGTTTTCGGTCACCGTGAAATATTTTGTCATGATATAAACCGAGTTTATATTGACCGTAGCGTCGAGCCCGTTGCTAAGACACCTCGTTTGTGTAGATCGGACCTGTTGCACTTCAAAAAATTCGCAATGTGGATTCTGTTTGCAGTATTTTTTGCGTTTTCACCTACTTTAGACACTGAATATTTGTCGTTTTTAAGCTCAGTTTGAAATGTTTTAGTTTGTCGTTTCTGTTCAAATCGATTATCTTTTAGCATACTTTTCGATCATATTAGCTCACCGAAGTGGTTCTGCGCTCGCTCCGCTGTTCTAGTAGGTACACTTTTGCGATATTTTAAAAGACACATCCCATACTAAAATAGTCGAATTTAACACGTTTTCGGTCACCGTGAAATGTTTTGTCATGATATAAACCGACTTTATATTGACCGTAGCGTCGAGCCCGTTGCTAAG
>CAWUPE010000704.1:0-23423 GCA_963924145.1 Pyrausta purpuralis
GTTGAAAGAGAACGTTAAGTTTTGAGGTTGATTTCACATCACTTAGGTCAGTTAATTATTAATTTAAAGCTTCTGTATAAATGTCGTGTTGTTATAAAAGATTTATTCCAGACAACCTGTGTATATATAAATTATAAGTAGTCAATATGAAATATCAATAGAGAATACTACTTAACCCAGTTATTACTACTGATCTTTATAAAGATCACCTGAGTTTTAAGAAAGGGCATGTAGTTTTAGCAAGTAGCTTACAAGTTATCACTTTTATATGTTTTTTTCAACTCAAAATTAGTAAAAACTATACTTTTCTGTGTACCTTAAACTCATATTAACATATTTATAATTACATTTAATTTTAAAAATATATTTATAAAAAGTAATAAATATAATTAACAAACAAATTTTGTTCCAATTTTGTACATAGGACCTTATGTTTTTGAGGGATAATATTTCCGTAATAACTGGGTTAAACATTGAGTTTTAATAGCCTTAGATGCCTTAGCATGACTAAAATAAAACTACGATTGATATCTGGTATTTGTGCTTGTGATATACCACCAGACACTAATTAAATAGTAAACATTTTCATTGACTTTTGAAATGTATGTTTGAAGGAGTCGCGTCATCTCACAAGAATCTGAGAGTCAAGGAGAATTCACTTGTGTCTTGCGCAGATACTTGAGACATTAAAAAAAATGGCTTAGAACCGTACTAAAGCGTTAACATTTGTTTTTAATTTTATCGTTTTAACCTGGTACTATTTGATTTTTAATAAGAGTGTTATGGTTTATTTTTTTCTTTACTCACTGGGTTGAAAGCGGCGAAGTTCGGCGAGACGCCGAGTTGTCCGAGCTGCGTTCTGACGAACTGAACGAGCGAGGTGAACGCCTTCGTGAACTTCTGATACAGAACGCGGAGTTCCGCATTCTCGTCCAACTTCTCGTGGAGACGTTTCTGTTCGATAAAAGATTTATTTATATACAAGAAATATGTTGTAATTACAAGAGAGCTCGATTATCTGAATAAGTTCGAAACAACTAACACGAAAACCTGCAACAGTTGACGACAGAGGGCCTAGTACGAGGGCCAATTCTAAGCAATTGCAATTTAACGTGAGGAGAAAAACTCATATTAGGCCCCGATATAAGTATTATGTTACTCGAAATATCAGTGCGAAAAAGCACGAACAAACGCCAGCAGATCGACACTGTGACTATGGAAGTTTTCCAAGTACATAACAATTCAACAAATTTATTTGGTCTTTAAGACCAAATAAATTTGTTGAAAACTGCTTAGATTAAACATTACGTCAGCTTACAGAGCTGGCTTGACAAAACATTCTAAGCATAATTTTACATAGTTGTTGTGACAACATCCCTTAGAATGGTTTCATTACTAACGCTCTTTAATGAATTTTACTGGTGTGCTTTTGGCGTTCCTAATTAAAAGTTATAGCCTACAAGAAGTGTCGGTCGCTATCAAATATTAAATTTTCGTATTTATCTGTAAAAAATAAAATTACTACGAAGTCTTCCACTGTTTACGGCGACGTCTTTTTCTAACGTCATTTTTTACATAGCACTCGGACCCGAGTGCGTGCCGACCACTCGGGCCCGAGTGTGCATATTTAAAAAAAGTAAACGCATTTTTTTGTTAAATTATGCGTAAAAATTGCTGTTTCCTGGGTTATTTTTAAATTTGTGAAAGTGATAAACCCTACCTTCTCGAGGTATCTGTAGACGGCGGCAGAGAATTCCTTGGCCTCTGGCGTGGGCAGCAGCGACTGGATGGTGTTGTGCAGCTGCAGCCCGAAGTCCAGGATCACGTCTGGCACGGCCAGCTCTTGGTACTGATCGAAATGGCAATGTGTCATTCAAAGTGTTCAAAAATATGAGACTAAATCTAGTCGCTCAGCTCAACCTACAAAGTACTAGAGAGTTTTGTAATGAAAATTTTGTGGAAATAGTGATAGTACGACCTGAGGGCCGATTATCGTGTAATTTGTATACTAAAAAAGTTTACCTATCGATTTTGCACAGCCGAAGAAAAAATAATTTTCGAATTCTTAGAGACACGATTTCTATGCATATCTATTTCGTTTTAACGACTGTTTTTTTACGTGTAGATATTTAACACGATTTTTTAGATAAAACGGTTTGATTCGACAATATATTCGATAGCTGCGAGAAACGCTACCCTGAAGGCAATTCTCGTGCAACTCGTATACGAAAAAAGTTCACAGATCGAGCTTTCTTTGTTGATGAAAAAATTGTTATTGATTCCTCATTTCTTTCTCTTCTCTTTAGATTTGGCCTCCTGGTTATCGTTAGAATGGACCGGTCACTGTCACTGCGGTAAGAAAAGCGTGCAAAAATGAACTGTATTGACATGAAAAGGACGAAAACGGGGTTTCAAGTCAAGCGGGAGGAATGTGACATGTTTGACAGGTCCTTTCTTATAATAACCGGGCAGCACAAGTACATACTGCAGTCCTATTGTACTGGAGGACAAAAAGTGTTAATAAGACAGTTGACTAATATCCTTTGGACATTCCCACACATCGCCATCTAGTCCCAAAGTAAGCTACTCAAAGCTTGTGTTATGGGTGCCAGACAACGGATATAATACTTAAATACTTTTTGTTTGTAAATACATACATGATATACATAGAAAACAGCCAGACCAATACAAACAGACATGTTCATGCACACAAATGTTTGTATTGTGCGGGGATCGAACCCGCAACCCGCTGCGTAGTAGGCGATTTCTCCACCACTAACACCAGAAGGGTCGTCGTACCCTAAATATTGGGCAAAAAAACTATATTAACGAAATAAGATGTTTCGATCTGGATTTTATGAAATTTAGAAATGCGTCAGTTCTTTTTAAATTAATAAACTTACTTTCTCCTTAATCATTTCGAAGAGGGGCAGCTCCTTGATCTGCTTGATGAGGTCTTCTAGGAACACAGATGACTTGGTGCGGAGTTCCTTCAGTTGTGCGACGACCAGGCGGGTCAGGTCTGTAAGTAAAACATTTATTTAGTCATCATCTTCTTACCAACCATATAAGAGATTGATGTAGCTTCATCTATCTTTAAAGCCATTTTAGTATAAGAAGTAAAAGGTAGGTGTTTTTTTTAAATAATTTAAAGAAAAATTAGTAAACTGACAGATAAATTTGCAAATTCTGTATTGACGAAAGGCAAAGCTTGCTTCTGGAAAACGATTGTCTTAGTATGAGAATATAATACACACCTAATTCTATCAACAATGGTATTTTACTGTTTTAACCTTTGACCCAAAAAGAGAGTTATAAGTTTAACGTGTCTGTTTGTGTATCTATTTGTAGAATGTAATGTTTCAGCCGAACAGACGAAACGATTTTTGTTTAGTTTCTTTTTTAGTGTCATAGATAATTTAATTCCGAGTGTTCTTTGAAAATCTGTTACGCTGGTTTTTTCTTATGCGCATACGGGTCTTTAAATTTAAATTGGGTGTAATAATGAATATCTTTTGATTAAGTTTCTTAACATTTCCATCAAGCCGTCAATAAAAGAATGGCCATCCTTGATGACCCAAAGTAAGAGTTGTGTTCGGTATCAACTCGTAGCGACCACGATCTCTTCCAGCTCTGCAACTCATTCTCTCTCTCCCACTTACCCTTGAAGATCTCGGCGAGCGTGTTGGTGAGCTCCTGCAGCTCGGTCTTGTGCTTCTCGAAGAAGTCTGTGACGATCGCCGCGAAGTGCGCCACTACGTCTAGGAGTCCGTCGAAGTATTCCTTGAGAAGGGCTCCCGCTGTTGCGTACAGCTGTTTTAGTTGAGGCTCCACCTGGATATAATGAGTAATGACTCCATTTAGAAATGCATAAACACTGTTAACAAATACGTTTCAAAAATTACATTAAACGTTATTTTAACATTAACTTGGCACTACAAAGCCTCCGGAAAGGTTTTATAGTGCCAAGTGTTGTGTGCACAGTTTAAAATAAATTGATGTAAGCAAGTGAAATGAATATAGCATCATCTGATCACCATTTATTTACTTAACTACTATTTTAATTAATTATTATTATATTAAAAAAAATGTTTAAGTGAAGTGTATAATTAATTAACAACTATATAAACTACTATTATAATTGGTAATTTATATTATATACTAATTAGCAATTACTATATTTTAAAATATATAATTATTTTATTTTTATTTTTAACGTGTTTTGTCACAGGAATTTCGCAATATTGATGATGTCACGCAGCCTATGTGTTTAAGTAAACGCTTACAAAATTTAACAGGCTTGCTAATGTGACGGAGCCGAGTGGTATAGGCATACGCCCGGATAGCGAAAGACACGGGGAGCCAAGATTGCTTTTTACTAGTGCAATTTATAAAAAAAAATGTTCAAGTGAAGTGTATAACCCTATCTACACCTATGTTAATCAACATCGTCGATGATCATAACCGATTACTTGACAACAAAGTCTTGTCATTACAAAATAGTTCTATCTTATATGGTTAGTAAGATTATGTTGTTGATCATAATAGTAATAGTCCCCCTAGCCGATTTCGACTACGGTGGCCAGTCACAACGACTAACCGACTGCGCGAGACATATTATAGTGCACAAGTGTGTGCGCCAACACAGGTGCACTCTCTATTCCTTTCACTCTCATAGCCCTTAGGGACAGCAATCTGACACGACTGGAGAGAATTCAGGCGCAGGACCAACGGCTTTACGTGCTTTTCCGAGGCACGGGGGTGAACACCGCCAAAGTTGATCATACTGACCTTTTTAACGTAAAGCTCCTCGACCTTCTTGACGGTCTCCGTGACGGTCTTGTTGATCTGCTCGAAGAGCGGCGCGGTGGCGCGGACCACGTCGTCGATGATCTTCGCCAGGTATTTCACAACGAAGTCCCTGAGGATATGTCACGTTGTTATTTGTTAAGACTAGTAACAGCAGAAATAAAGTATCTAACATCGGAGGAACGGGACAATAAGCTGAATACCTTGACGATTATAAAGTTGATAAATCAGCTTTTATTTTTGTTTCAAAAACACCTATGGCTTCTCGTTTTCGAGAAATCCGTGCAATAACATTCATTTATTTAAGTCGGTAAAAAACTTAAATACAGTTTTGAAATTATGATAAAATGAACAGATAAATATTTAATTAACCTTAGTATATATAGGCCTCCCCATGTTTTTCCACAGGGACCATTTGTGAGTATTACGACTCTCCCTTTCTTTAGAGCGATATTAGATTACGATGTACTCGACTTAGTGCATGTCGTAAAAGTATTTTTATGTGCCCACATATAGGACTAAATATTATGTTGTATGTTTATGCTTTAACAACACTTTTCTGACGCATACTTGCCGTAGTCACAACGGCAGGTGTCAAGGAGTTGATTTTTTGCTTCAATTTAAAAAACAAACCCACGACTTCTCAGTCCAATAGTTTTCGTGGTATAAATAACAAGACTATTCACTCTTTTCTTTATTATCTTTTGAAGTAATATATTATTTAGATTCAGGTTTTCTCTTAATTAATTGTTTAATTAGTCAGAGGAAATAATATGATATTTATCCCATAATAACTGTGATTCCCTAATAAAAAATATTATAATAAAAATACTTACAAAGCCTCGGAGATCTCCTTCAGCACCTTATCATTTGCGATTTCCTCATACAACTTCTCCAGGTCTTTCTGGTAAGCCTGGGCGAGGTCATCCAGGGTCGGCTTGACCTTCTGCAGGGTCGCCTTGAAGTCGGCGCTGGCCTTCTCGCCGAGCTGTTTGATGCGGTTCTCCAAGTTGACGAGGTCGTTCTTGAACGCGTTCTGTTTGGAGAATAAGTGTGTTTATGAGCAGTTTTCTTCCATAACTTTATAGGTATCGCTAGATGGCGGTGGGATAGCATTAGTTCATGTTGGCGGAAAACAAACATTGCGAAAAATTCGTAGAAAATGTGAAATACGTTAGTGACATTAATTAATTATTTCTTATTTTTTGTCATTATTTCAGTCCTTTATTACTAAAGGTACACATTAATATCATTTTACTGTTTATTATTTACGTTGGCGAAAAGTAATTATCCCATGCTATAATACCTACTTAATTTAAGTTTAAAAAGTTATTTCCTCAAAATGACGCTAACGCCATCTTCGATGATATAAACATCTAATGACAAGATAACTTCTCATTGAAAGTGAAAATATATTTATGTTAGGGTTCCATCGTTAGGAATATTTATTGTTTTGCAACTATGCAGGTAGATGGTCTCTGTAGACCTTTTTTTTGGTCAAAGATTAAGAAAGTAAGTGTATTTATTATGCAAAAAAGAGGGATTTGGCCCTTTTTGGCAAATAAATTAATTCGGTCATATTTGTAAAAAAAAACAATTACTTTGAGGTGATTTGACGATATAAAGAAGTAAGTATACTTAAGTAAAACTATATGAAAAAAAACACGTCAAGAGTTTAGTTTATTCAAACAACTTGGAGGTCCAAAGCATCAGCACGAAAGGTTCGATATTTAAAAGCTGGGAACTAAGTTAAGGCATTTAGTTTTTCCATTTGCACACCTGCATTGGAACGAAAAAATCAAAATCAAATAAACATCGGCACTCACCACGAAGTAGTTGAAGTTCTCCTTGGTGATGCCATACTCGCTCTTGACGAGATTGTCCTGCAGGAACAGGGCTCCGTGGACGATGTTCTTCTTTTCTCCTCCGAGGATCAGGTCGGCGCTGATGTCCACTCGCTTCTCGGGCTGTAAGTGGCCAACGATGGACAGCTTGCGGTCTGCTTCTTCTGTGGAAATAAAAACATGTAAAAATACCGTTAGTTAGGTAATAAAAAACTAATCTAGAAGAGAGAAAATTACCAAATAGGTATGACAATGAGTGGTGTAAGACAAAAAAAGTTTAATTGAGCGCTGAACAACAAAATGTGTGATCATTATCGTCTGTGTCAATGATTAGTAAGCTATTTTTGACCAAAAGATGCGAACTGTACTTAGTTGTCGTTTATGTTTGTATTCGTCCGTTTTGTGTCAAAACAGTTAATTTTGACATTTGACAGGTCAATTCTTACGTTGAACAGCAATAAAAGCTTTTCTTTCTTCATTTATTTCTTTCTTCTTATAAAATGTAAGCCAACAACATCGATAGAAACCCAGAAAAACGGCGGAGTTAGGGCAAATGAAGTAAGCAAACGTGTCCTGGCAGAAAAAGTGCTGACGAAAATCATGCATGATTCAGTAACGTCCATTAGGCTGTTTTTTCCTAACCGCTGCACTCATAATTCAACATTTTTTTTTTATAAATAGCAATACACTTTACTATGATTTTACTTGATGATAAAAGTTTTAGGAACACTTTAGCCAGTCCAAAGCGCTTTATATTTCTCACCTTTGTTAAAGTCTAGACTAGAATCGGCTGGTGGGTATGGCAGAAATATCAAATGTCAAACTCACCGCTGTACTCAGTAGTGAACTCGTAGTACTGGAAGTCCTTTACCACCGCGTGGACGGCCACGGGTTTGCCTTCGAGCAGGCTGAAGCGCACGTCTCCTTGCTGGAGGTTCTCCTTGACCGTGGCCGAGCCTTCCACGTCAATGACCTTGACCAAGGGCGTCTCGATCTGAGGGACAATAGGAGGTTAGTATAGAAATAAATTTATAAGAATAGCTCCTACACAAGTGGTAACAACATAACACTCTTTTACGGCTAGTTTTACATTGTAAAATTAGGTAAAAAGCTATTCAATACGTTTTTTTTTATTACTTGTAGTTACAACTCGGTTATCCTAAAAATGGACCTGTCAAACATGTCAAATTCCTCCCGCTTCCCCGCTTAACCCCCCCCCCCCCCCCCCTGAACACAGGTCATTTTTGCTTACTTTTCTCACCGCGGATAACATCGACAGGTCTACTCTTACGATAATCAGGTTGTAATTGACTTTGTAATGGATATTGTTTCGACATGTCGAACTGTGTAGTTAAATTTAAACTGTGTAGCTGTCTCTTTCAAAGGTGAAAAAAGGTCGAAATAGAAAAATGGTTTATTAATATTCAGCACCTACAAATAAAGATCGTGAAAAGTATCAAAATATGGATACACTTACGTATAACTTGACATGCGCCGGGTTGACTTCGAATAAGATCTTGCTCTCGCGGTTCTGTAAAAACAAATTAATGACAGCAATTATTTTTATTTTATCTTCAATTACAGGATAAAGTTGTTATATAGTCATCTAAAATTGAATAAGTAAGGTACATGTCGTTCTCTCCGTTTCTCTGACAAGCTTCGGCTAGGTACGCTGGCACACCGCTTCCCGTACGTTCCTAAGTCATTTATAGGTGACATCTTTCTGCATGACGTAAAGGTTTGACTAGCTGAGAATGCCTATAGCATTAAGCCCACTTTTATACAAAGTCTTTAGATAAATAAATGTCGGCTATTAATTTTAGGCTGAACTTACATAGAGAAACTGCCATGTAGGCGACTGTAACTTTGGTACATTGAAGACTTTGAATTGTACACTTTAGAATGTTATTCAAAAGTCAAAGTCAAAATTATTACTCAATTAATGACACAAAATGCCACTTATGAATGTCAAAAATTAGTAAATATCAATCAATTATGGTCCATAACGGGCCAGAATATGTCTGCTTATCTTTTGGGCCCAACTAGCACTTCGAGACAAAACACAAACATTGTCGAATAAATAAATATTTGACAATATCACTTGTGTTATGGATATGGGAAATAACGGTGGTACCACAACACCCAGACCCGAGACAATATAGAAAATATCGTTTTCTACATTAACCCGACCAGGAATCGAACCCGGAACCTCACGAGATGGCGACGCTTGAAACCAGCGTGCTAGCCACTCGACCACGGAGGTCGTCGTATTGTATGTACTTACGCCTCCAAGACTCGGGTGCGATACCGACGCGACGGACTCGTATTTGAAGCTGTTCTTCTCGGGGAGGGCGAGGTTGGCCTTCACTTTCACCACAGCTTCCTGTAACAACAGAATACTTATTAAGTAACTATTACAATATTGATGTTGAAGACGAAATACTTAACTACTGTCAAAACATGTCACGTTCCTCTCACTTTTTTCTCGCCGCGCAGTGACAGTGACAGGTATTTTTTTTATAATAACCAGGCCGATCCATAAAATTAATATTCCTATCGGAATAGAAGGACAAGTAAAAGCTGTCAAACGAAACCGATTTAAGATGTCAGTAACTAACATAAGTAAGTAATATTTGTAGCTTTAAATGAGATAACCTTTCGATCAGTTAAATATAGTAGTTTACTGCATGATAAACAGTCGACACAAAATATTTAACATGTAGCTCTAGTATAAAACTAAATATTATTTCATTATACAAATTATTCGTCACAATATAATGCCCTAAGAAGAAGAAGAATTTCTTCTCTTAGGGTAGCCCGGAGTTTGGAAGTTGGCGGTGTTTCACCCCCGTGCCGCGGAAAAGCACGTGGCGCCGTCAGTCCTGCGCCTGAACTCTCTCCGGTCGTGTCAGCTCGCTGGCCCTAAGGGCGCCGAGAGTAAGAGGAATAGAGAGTGCACGTGTGTTTGCGCACACACGCGTGCACTATAATATGTCCCGCGCAGTCGGTTAGTCGTTGCGACTGGCCACCGTAGTCGAAATCGGTTAAGGGGACTACTATTATTATGATTAGACTGTTTGCGTTATTATGAATAAGGGGGTAAATATGGAGGTGACTTTTAAAAATACAAACCTTGCCCAACTTCGGGTGACTGAACCCAAACTCGGCCAACGCAGCGTGTGCCTTCTCTTCACCAGTGACATCGAACACGAATCTGGCGCCAGACTTCTGTTGGGGCTTGTTCTTGTCAGGGTGCAGGAACAGCTCTCCCTTCAGAGGGAAGGGCAGCGCCTTGTCCGTCGGGTAGACCACAAGACCTTCGAGCGCGATGACGCGGTGAGGGAGGGTGACGGTCACTCCGGCGGGGAAACCTGGGAAAAACAGTTAGTTGTTAACAATTATGAAGGTGTTAGAGATTGTTAGAGACATGGAAAATACACTTTGAATCTTATAGGTGTTTAAAGCATACAGGCAATTAGGCCTGACTTACATAACGGTCTAAGTCTGATTTACAGTCAATTTTGACTCTATTTTACTTATTTAAAAACCGAAATGAAATAAATGTCTATGCCGTGGCAAGCGAACAAAAAGTTCTTCTGATGCTTAATTTGAGCTCAGAGATGTGTCAATCTGGCAATATTGCATAACGTGATATGTAATTGTTTAAAATATATTAACACTCAGTGTTATTTTTGTATTTTAATAAGATAAAATAAGAAAGCAAAAAGGTCACGCGTAATGACATACATATCTATAAGAAACCAGAAATTTCGCGCGCTCGGACCGACAGCACGGTAGCTCAATAGGAAAGAGTGATGGCTCAGTTAGCCAGAAAGACGCAGGTTCGTACGCAATTTTTGGTTTCTTATTTCATTTTATAGGAACCTGTATTTTTAACAACATCATTGATCAATTCAAATCTGTTATTTTGCGCTCAAACATGTCACTGAGGACTTCTAGCCCAGAAACATGATTTCTAGTTATTTATTCATTTCAAAAACTCCTGAACCACGTTTGATGCAACTTACACTGTACCCTAAGTTAAAATATCTTACTAAAAAAAGAATCATTTCGCTATGACTTTTTATTTTCGAGAAATCCGTGGACAAACATACAAATATACAAATATACAAACATACATACACTAAAAAAAACACACCGTGTTTGGAAGCATTTTTAGCTCAACATACACAAACATTATCAAATTCCAACAATATCACACGCATACACATTGAATCGATTACCTCCTTTTTTGAAATAGATAATAAATAAATTTTCAACACACTTGCTCAAAACGACGTTTTTATTCCACCGATTTTTGGCTCATAATCATAGAATTAAACACGCGTGCTTTTTCTGGATATTATTGCACTAGTGCCTTTTGTTTATTAACCCGACCAATTTACATTTGAACCCTAGTACCAAGTCGTAAGTATGAAGAAGAAGCGATTTAATTTAGTCGGGTTATACAATACTTTTATTTTAGCAACAAACAGTATTTATGCGAAAAATATCAGTATCTACATATTTATTTCAATAAATGGTAAATCCAGATTTATTACTAAAAAATAGCTCAAATTCATTTAACATTTTCTGTGATTTGTGTTTTAAACACGAATTATTAAATTTTTAATCTTGGCTTTTGGCCGATCTAGTTCGCGCCTAAGCCTTGCGCGCGCATCGGTATCGCGGCAAGAAAAAAAACAACGCGCCATTTTTCGTAAATAATAATTGTCGGCTGTGACGAAGTTTGGATTAATTATGAAGTTGAATATTAATGAAAATGTCTACTTCAAGTGAAGAAAATGATGAAAACCTATTATTAACTCCGCCGGACATACGTAACAAGGCGAAAAACGCGTGCGAAAGTCTTTGCCATCAAAATCGAGTGAAATGTATTTTATCTGTTTAAATAATTAAAAACTTAGTAAATGAAGAGTCTTGTTTTTTCCTCGCAAGTGTGTTGAAAAACGTCGTATGAAACACGTGTGCCTTTGACCATTATATACGCGGCTTTCTTATGGCGCAATATCACCTTGTATATAATGGTCAACTTAGCACACTTGTATCATAATGTACTAATATAATCAACTCACGTCCATAAGTGGGTCTGCTGTACACCTGCAGATGGTACTTCTTCTCCTCCTTATTGACATGCAAGTCCAGGCTGTACTGCGGCAGCTTGTTCTCAGACATCTCGCTGTTGACTTCCAGACCGAATTCTGGAGCAATGCCGAGCTTGCGAAGATCGAACACCACGTTCACTACGTGCTGGACTACTCCTGCTTCTGTTTTAAAAATAGATAAGAAAATTTAGAAAATAATAAATGATACTGTATGTTCATTGAGTCGAATTGGTTAAGTTAAAGAGAAAAAGAAGAAGAGAAGCCTTCTGATTTAAGCCATATTTAATACCTAAAAAAAACCTCGCACGACACAAATTTATTCAACAAGATGAAATGTTCAATAATTATTAAGGCTTTTCTTTTACCATAGAGAAAATACAATATATCGTAAACTTTTATTATAGTAGGCTCATTTGGAAATCGTTATCACTTTTTATCTTAATTTTTCCTAGCTTAATAATGAATGAAAGTTAACATGTAAATAAAGATAGAGGGAATTGTTTAAAAAATATATACTCGATATAAATTTATAAGCCAACAAAACGTTTGATGAGCGGACTAACTGCTTAACGTAGCATCGAAATAATATGTATATTTATACCTGCATTTTCAAAATTGTTTAATAGGGATATGTTTATTTAATCTTTCACCTACACAATGTGTAATGTTAAATGCAGAAAACCTCAGACACCCCAAATTATTTTTAATTCAACTGACCTTATTTTGAAATAAAAAAAAATTTAGGTTTTATGTGGCGTTTTAGTTTTACAGTCACTTCTGATCATTTCTTAATCTGCGGACAAAGCTCTGTCGAGAAAGGAGTCGTTAAGTAGTTATATTACCGGGCTGCTCTGCGCCGCTGACATTATTATTATTATTATGAACGCTCCTTAACGAACTTACTATTGCTTTTCGTATTTGGCGTCATTGCGCACCGTTTGTCTTATTTATATAAAGACAGGGCAACATTTGTGTAAAGATTGTTTTCAAAATGTGACCTGTATTTTAATTGTTTCAGTCCGTTATTCTATTAAAAACTTTTTTCCAGTTTTTCGCATTTAACGTTACACGTTATATAATAATAGAGTGAAAATAATAATAATAACTTCCTCAATGGGGAATGGGCAGGGCACATAGCGCGAAGAACTGATGGCCGTTGGGGCAGATAAGTTCTAGATTGGAGACACTTCGACCAAAGACGCAGCGTAGGACGTCCACCAACAAGATGGACAGACGACCGTATAACGATCGCAGGATCAAACTAGATGCAGACCGCTTGTGATCGGTCGCTGTGGAAAGCCGTGGGGGAGGCCTATGTTCAGGAGTGGACGTCCTTTGGCTGATTATGATGACAATGATGAATAACTTACTCTGCACATTCAGTTTGGAGTGGAACTCTGCGTTGGCGCACTGCTTCTTCTCCTCGCAATAGACGTACGAGGTCTTGTACTCCAGGTTGGTGACGCGAGACTCGGCCACGTAGCTACGCTCGCCGATCGCTACGTTCAGGAACGTCTGTATACAGAAGAACAGGTTTAAAAACTAAATTAGGTGTAAAACTAAATATAACTTTTACTAAATTAGGGGTCCAATTACTTCAAAATACCACAATATTTAGATGAAGTCAAAAAAAACATCGTTTTTCATTATATTTGTAGAAAAACAAAGTTATATATGCGGTTGTTGAAAATGTGCTATATCTCAATAGTAGTTTGATCTCGTTCAAACCAACTTTCGTTAAAAGTTTTTGTAAGGATCTTTTTCACGTTTTTTTTTCAAAGTTTTCATTAGCTTAGATCAAAGGTTAGAGAGGGTAGACGTCCATTTTACCACTTTAGAAACGTCTATCATACAATCGTTTGACATTCAGATAAAATGGTTCTAGAAACCTCAATATCATTTTAAGAGACCTACCCATGGACACCCCACATGCATAGGTTTGAAAATTTAATTTTTACATTGTTTTAGTTAAATGTATTGGAGCCCCTCTCAAACTACATTTTTTTGTACTGGAATCGTAAATCGGTTGGCAGGATACACCTACCTATTAAGTTTCATCAGTGTAATGCTATTAGTTTCAGAATGAAGTGGCTGTGATATACGGACGGACAGACATACAGACAGACTGGACGAAACTACAAGGGTTTCATTTTGTGCCATTCTGCTACGGAACCTTAAAAAGCTTTTTCTATTGCCTTAACAAAGGTTTTGTGAGTAACGGATAGTAACTATCAGCTAGATAAATTAATAGTACATTATGATACAAGTGTGCTAAGTTGACCATTATATACAAGGCGATATTGTGTGCGCACGAGCGAAAGCGAGTGCGCCATAAGAAAGCCGCGTATATAATGGTCACGGGCACACGTGTTTCATACGACGTTTTTCAACACACTTGCCATTAATCCAACTTCGTCACACCACAGCCGCCAAATATTTAAGAAAAATGGCGCGTTGCTTTTTTTCTTGCCGCGAAACTGATGCGCGCGCAAGGTTAAGGCGCGAACTAGATCGGCCAACAGCCAAGATCAAAAATGTAATAATTCGTTATTTAAAACACAAATTACAGAAAATTTTAAATGAATTTGAGTTATTTTTAGTAATAAAGCTGGATTTACCATTTATAGAAATAAATATGTACATACTGTTATTTTTCGCATAAATACTGTTTGTTGTGTAAGTTATTACCCGACTAAATTATATCGCTTCATCTTTTTAGTTACTACTTGGTACTAGGGTACAAATGTAAATTGGTCGGGTTAATAAACAAAAGGCACTAGTGCAATAATATACACAAAAAGCACGCGTGTTTAATATCTATGATTATGTGCCAAAAATCGGTGGAATAAAAACGTCATTTTGAGCAAGTGTGTTGAAAAACCATTTAAAATGATAGATATGGTACAATCTAAAAATCAAAAATAGCAGCTTATTTTGGATTGTAGAATTCGCTCAACTACCTACTGTTGGCAGATTTACACTGATAACTGCTTATTAAGCTGCTAATATATGACACTTTAATTCGATTAACCGCCAGAAAATTATAGCTACACGTTTGATCGCTATCTCACCGATGACCATCCGTAACAGGATCTTGTCTTAAAATATTGAAGTTGCAAATAAATTAAAAAGATTTATATCTTTTAGATTTATAACTTTAATTCTTAACTAACCTCAACGCCTTGTTCGTTGCCTTCAGTGAGCAGAGTGCGGATGTACTTGAAGTTGGCTGATTTCTGTTCCTCCTTCAGCTTCACTGAGCCGGAGCCCTCGACGATGGTCTTCGGGCCCTCTTGCTTGCTGATGAACGAAGTGCTGGAGGGAAGATGCATTTATAAATATTGGTTTATATTAAAAATAAGGGTAATATTAGAAATAAGATGCCAAACGTTAGCAAGAAGTGGTAAAAAAGTAGAAAAAAAAAGATTTTTCTTAGCTTCCTTGCACTCGTTACAAAAGGCACATCGGCATTGAAGATTATACAGTTTATTGAAATAATTGGTCATATCATTGGATTTATATGCTAAAACCTACACTTCTAAGTGTCGATTTTACCAACGTTAAGTGTTACTGAATAAGTATAAAACGGCCGATTTAAAATTGACATTTAAATAAATGATTGCTGACAAATTGGTGACGTTTTCAAATTAAGCGTTTTGTAGTATATTCGACGTTATATGACGTTGGTAAAATTGACACAAAAACATTTAACTATTGGGACGTTTGCGCCACACACTATTGACGGACGTTGTAATGACAAATGGCTGGCTGTCATAACGAAAAGGAAACCAAAGTTATTTCAATAAAATATTGTATGATCTATTTATTCACTCCGTATTCAATATTAAATTAATGTACAGTGTCGATTTTTACTTATTCATGAAAAGTAATAGTATGTAATTTGCCTACAAAGAAATCCACCAACGTTGTGTTTTTTGGTCACTGCGAGCGCTGTCATCGATTCGGGGTCCCTGCACCATAAGCTTGTGTAGTACATGTACTATGTACTATTAGGAATAAGTTCATTGATGTGACCGAGAACGAACTATTATCTTCTGGTCTTTCAAATCGGTCTTTAGTACAGTTCAGATAAGCAAATCTCGTATGTCAATAGTTCAGATCGGCTCGCGAGAGCTGAGTTAGAATGAATAATTACGAGTGTCAAGAGCAGAGCGAGTTGAAAGATGTACTAGATTGAGCAAGAACGAGACAAACACGTGGGCCTGAGCGTGACGGAAGATGTACTAGTTAAGGGAGAACGGGACAGACGCGTGTGCTTGAGCGCTATAGAAGATGTACTAGATTGAACGACACGTACGTACAACCATATTCTCTGTGTACGACAGGATGACTTATGCCCGAGTAATCAGTGAACTATTGAACTAATAGTACTAAAAGACCGAACTAGTTCCTTTCCACAATTGTACTAGTTCGGGGCGCTCTGTTCAGTGTGTGAATAAGAACAAGACTACCGCATCACCTACTTTGCAGTCATATACGCCGAATACATGAGCTAGATATAGCGAAAATTAAATAAGATCTTATTGATGTTTACCAGTAGGAAATTCTTTGTAGATTTTGCTATGACACGGGTTCCTTGTGTTTCTATAGAAAATAAATAAATAAAAAGTAATTCATCAACATACCTTCCGCTCAGCACGTTCTTCCCATTATTCTCAGCGTGGAACTCCAATCGTTTTCCATTCCCGGCGTCTTTACTAGATATATCGACCTTGTAGTTCTTCATGCCGAACTTGTCCGCGTTGGCGACGAGCTTGAACGCGACGTTGTCCTTCTGCACGCTGCCCTCGGACACGGCGTCGAAGTCCACGTCACGGACGTTCTCGACCTTGACCTCGACCTTGCCCTGGGTCGAGCTGAGCGATGTTCCTTTGATGTAGATCCTAGTAAGTGGGATGACATTATTCAATTTGGTAATTTTGTTTCAGCAGATATGTTTATTTGTACGGATAGGTATTATCATTTTGGAATAGATTTTTTGATAAATAATCGTTTTGTCATTCTTTCTTTATCACAGCATAGTAGTCAAATAACAGTCGAAATGAAAAATAGTATGTATAACTCGGGTGAAAGCACCCATTTCACTCTCGAATTTTTAGCGCTTTCACTCCGTTCGAGCGCCAAGAACTTCTCGAGTGCAATGGGTCACTTTCTCCTCTTGTATAACAATCTACTATTTATTCACTGATATTGCTTTAAAAGTTATAAAAAGATTGTTTACATTATTTGACCAGCAAAGAATAACGGACTTTAGGTAAGTATTGAGAACTATATAAGTTTTTAACCAACTATAATCACGGGTCATAATAATGTAAATCTTTTTTTTAGTGTTTTTTCTAATGTTATACCCATCATACGAGTAGAAAGGCATCTACATTTAGCAAAAGAAAGGAGTGATGTAGTTACTCTCAATTCTTTTTTTCACTGTCTGTGTTGCTCAATATCATCGTCAATTGCTCATTAGCAAAATGTTTTTTTTTGTCCAGCAGTGGTATAACTTCAATACTCCAATTCATGGTCAAAAAGCAATAAAAAAACTTTGATTCTGTTTCTGGCTCCGTGATTGATGCTATCTAAGAAAACTTCTAAGCATACCTGCTGGGCCTGGTCAGGCTGGGGCTGGAGTACTTGACGTCCACGACGGGGTTGGCCTTGGAGTAGACCACGAGCGAGTCCGACTTGTACACGCGCCCGTCTGCGTCCACTATGACCACTGCTGATACTGACTCCGGCGTCGGGGACTGGTGGAAAAAATAATTGGTTTGAAATACTCGTAGAAATAAGGTTATAATTCAATCGTACAGAGTACTCATTTATTTTATGGTAAGTTAAGTATATAATTCTGTATGAAGGATGTGAGCACTCAGCGATTATTTTATTAATAAAAGAGCATGTTTATCGTAAGAGATGAGTTTTAAAATTTTTCATGAGTTCTAAAACTTGTAAAAATATTTCGTTTTCTAAAATTTGTAAACAAATTAAAAAATATTTTATATATACAAGAAATAAATAAAAAATAATGTTAAATTTAGTGTTATTTTAGTTCTAATTAGAATTTGATTAAAAACATCCAAATTGTTTGTTTCCTCTAAGCAATTTGTAAATAATCTATGTGATGTGCAATAAAGAGTAATCTGTCTATCTATCTAGTTACTTACTAAGCACATTTTTCCCATGAAAGCTAGCTTTTTAGGATAGTCCCTCCTCTAAATATGATATGGTTATCTCAAACGAAGAAATATTAATCATACACAAACCTTAGTCAAAACGCTGAACTCCAGCTTCTTCAGTTTCTCTCCCTGCGGAGCGTTGCCCTTCACCTTGAGGCTGTACTCCTTGTGCAGGACAGACGCTTCCAGCCCGATGGACGCCGACTTGCCTTTGCCGTATTGCGACTTCAGCTCCGCGTTCACTGCTTTCTTGTCGCCTGTTATTAGAATATATTATATTACTACTATATAATTACTATTATATAGAAGTACTAGCGACCCGCCCCGGCTTCGCACGGGTGCAGTTATGATAAATTGAGATTTAACCTATCCTATCTCTCAAGTTGGATCGAACTGCACATGGTGTGCGAGTTTTATTATAATCGTTTAAGTGGTTTAGGAGTCCATTGAGGACAAACATTGTGACACAAGATTTATATATATTAGATTGTTAATATATGTGTTATCTGCTACTTATGTGAATTCGGGTAAAAATTGGATAGGAGAACATAGTAGCTTTGTTTCATGAGAAATTTAAACATCATCAAAGATCTATCTATCATTCAGAGAAAATGGGCCACAGAGGAAAGTAAAAAATAATACTATTGTGATTGTACCAGGAGGATATCAATTAATACTAATACTTTGACATTTATTATCTTTCTAATCACTACTCCTCATCCACTAGGATTTAAAGCCATCGATGGATATACAAAAGCTCATTTGGCGCGTGCTCAATATGAATGGAACAGCTGATTTTTTTCTCGATTTCACTATTGCTCCCGTAGTAAAAGTTGTTCATATTCATCAGTGGAGTCTTCACTTAAAATTTGGTCACTGTTTATATTTTACCCTGTATAAATGTATAATAATCCTACAGTATAAAGCTGATCCTTACCATCCAGGTCGGTCTTGTAGTTGCCCTCCAGGATGAAGGGGTCGTTATGCGGCACCAGCACCTTGGCCTTCCCGTAGCCGTCCTTCAGGCCGAACTTGCCGCTCGCTTCCACCTTGTATAGGTCTGCGTTCACTTGCACGTACTCGACAATCGAGTACTGGAAAGATGGGTTGTGTTTAGTACTCTTGTCAATATAGAAGGAAGGTTTTGAGATTAATGTTTCAATAACATTTACTCGAAAGTGATTGCTTTTGAATCTGGTTATAACTTAAATTAAACTAATGCAGACTGGTTGTATTTCATTCTGGATTAAATCAATGTTACATTTATAATATATGGAAAGATACACGTCACATTTGATGCTGATTGTATCACGATTCAAAAGTGTTTTAATTTAGGTACTCTAACACCAACAAAATCTTGAGACTTAAGATTAAACCGAACAAAAAGAACTGACATAATTAATTTTATTGACAGGCAGCAAACAATATAATTTAATTAATTATTTTACACTTAATGCAACGCATACAAAGCATTAAATCAATTCAGCATCCAGTCTCGAAGGACCATCATAAGAATCAACCACATACCTCGGCATGTTCCTTGTTGTCTGGCTCCAGGAACAGCACGTTGGAGACGAACTTGATGTCGTGCGCTTTCTCGAACGGCAGACGCACGGTCACCGTCGTGTCGTCCACGTATCTAAAGAAAAGAAGAATGTTAGTACCGTCTCTATAACAGGATAGCATTGTTTCAACGGCTATTATTCCAAAGTAAAAATATGCTCTGCTTTATAGATATCAGGAACAACAACGGTACTAAAATTCCCAGACAGTCTGGTGCACCAGAATCACAAAAACACGAAAGTCGTCAAGGAAACAAAATCCAAGTTTTTATAATAAGAGAAGAAAGAAGAAGAGAATAATTAGGTTAATAAACCGCCAATGTTTCGTTCTTAAGCAAACATACTTTAAAATCCCAAAAGTGTTGTTGTGGTTGTTTCATTTTTAATAGTCACGTGAGACTTGAATATATGTTTCTGTTGTGTTAGAACTTAGTTTAAAATTAGTAAAGTTCTAAAATATTTTTTACCGATGTTCGTTTACTATCGAAAGTAGAGTACATTGCAAAAATAACTGTAGCCCAAGCAAGAAGTTCGTGCTCGCAAAGTTATTTTAAACATCATACTGCACGATTATATTACGATGCGTCGAGTTGCAAAAAGTTTGTTTAACGTCCGATAGAGGCGCTCTCATATTTTTTATACAAAATGTTAACATTAACGGTACCAATGCTATTAAGAAAATTATTCGCGCTTGCCCTACATATGTCGAACTGCCGACAAACTGTTACACATTTAGGCAGAATATTGCAAAGAAATATGTAGTGTTGCTTTTCAAAAATAAACTAAAAAAATGTTCCCGTATGTTTATATCACACGTGAAGCTGTCAACTCACTTGTCATTCTCGACCTGGAAGAAGTCGGTGAGCTCGAACGCGTACTCGGTCCCGTACGAGCCCTTGAGCTGCAAGGTGTTGTCGTAGAGCGCGGTGGCGGTCCGGTTGTAGTCCACGTTTGCCAGCAGGGATGCGGCCTGCGGTAGTACGTTGCCGGTCACGTCGCTCTGGAAACGATCGAATAAATAAATATTGGACACCAATCACATACATTGCTCTGATCCCAGAGAAAGTAGATAATGCACTTGTGTTATGGAAATCAGACACAACGGTGATACCACAACACCCAGACCCGAGACAATATGGTCAATTTTGATATCTATATTGACCCAACCGGGAATCGATCCGGGACCTCGGAGCGGCGACGCCTTGAAACCAGCGCGCTTAGCCACTATACCACTGCGGTGGTCAATACAGTTGAGACCAAATACAGGGTGACTTTTTTTATCAGTACCGATATTTTGTGTAAAGACTCCACTGGCGAATATGAACAACTTATACTATGGGGCCAATAGCGAAATCGAGAAAAAAAATCAGCTGTTCCATACATTTTGACCGCGCGCCAATGGAACTAGGAAAATAGGAGAGAAAGCATATACAAATAAGATTCTCTGTAGTTTTTTTGTAACGAAAAATTCGTTGACTGTAAATGACAAGCCATTAGTTCAACTTTTGAATATTTTCTGTCATAATTTGAGTCACGAATTAATATTAGAGAATAGTGCATATGCATGAACCCAATTACCAAGACCTCGAGTGGACAACCACATTTTAGTTTATCATTAGTTTTTGCGTATATAGTAGTTCTGTACATTTGTCGAGCGAATGTATTTTATCATCACCATCTTCTTACCTTGAAATAGAAGTTGAACTTCTCATTCTTCTTCTCATTCTTCAGCAAGAAGGTGTTCTGCAGATTCTTCCCGTTCTTCAGCGACAGGTCTACTTGTCCCTCGTAGTGGTATAAGCCTTTGTCGACGTCACTGTTGACGATCTTCGCCTTGTAAGAGATCTTGGAGGCCGCCCCGCCGCGCTTCTCCGCGTCGGAGAGAACTACCTCCGCATGGCCGTTGTATACCTGATAAAAGTTATTTATGTAACATTCTGGGCATTGTAAGAGGTAATTAGATACTATATTCCTGTTAGACAGTATATGGACGCTCACGGATCAAAAGGCTGCCGGCGGTCGCATAACAAAAGACTGTTGATAAACACATCTGTGAGGAAGTTGAACTCAGTTTTGTGTTTGGGTAAGCTTGGTTGAATAAACAAATAAATATAACTTGATAGCCACTTTAGTTAGAGTTTTTATTCTGGACATGAATTTTAATCGATAAGTGTTCAGATTTTATAACTAAATATCAGTGCAGTAGCATGAGACATACTCAGAATTTTAGGCACTGCAAAATTATGTAAACCAATTAAACAGAATCAGATGCTATTTGTCAAGCTATGTTACAGATCATCTTTAATTCTTTAGTCGGCGTGTTCTCAACTGAGTAGTGTCAGTGTCATATCTACCTCACCTGCACTTACCGATAAAGAGGCATGCTGCATTTTTTTAACCTTTTTATTGATGATAGGCATGTAAATTATTGCTACTTTTTATTCATTTTCATTTCATGAAATGATGAAATCCAATGCGAAATTTCATTGTGAATGGTTTTTTTCGCAGTGTGAATTGCGACGCGAGTACGCGACTAATGAATTTCATATGAATTTCACTGTACGCAAATAACGCTATTTTCTTACCGAACCGCTACAAATATTACAAAATGATCTCGTCTCTACGACTATAAGAATAAAATTCCATTTTTGACTGCCGAGCGTCGTTACTCAATATGATCGCATAGATAGAGCATACTCATTCCTACTCGCTCACTCGCGCTTAAGGATTTAGCCCGCATTCGTCAGTGAAATAAAATTCTTATGATATCATGATTTCGCAGAGTGCGATTTATAGCAGTCTGTAGTATATGAAAGGTGTGAATAATGAATTTCATTTCATATAAAATTTCATCTGCTACTCATGAAATGTTCCATGCCTAGATGATACCATGGCCTTACGGCTCAGTCGTTAACGCGTCATATTAGTCAGGCATTAGATCTGTCACGCAATCAACTCACATTGTCCTTGGAGGTGATGTCCCTATCGACCTTGAGGGTAAGGCACCGCTCGGTGGGCAGCACGAGCTCGACATTGGCGTGCGACTTGCCCTCCAGCGAGCCCTCCGCTCGCACGTTCACCCTCGCTCGTCTTGCCGGCGTATTCAAGCTTGTTCCTGGAAATATTGAACTCGATCAGTCGAAATATATTTAAGTCGTTCGTCATTTTATGTATAGCATTTGGATCCGAGTGCTTGGCCACCAGCACGTTGTGTGCCGACCACTCGGGCCTGAGTGTGCATGTTTTTTTACCCAGACTCCGGAAAAAATATGTCTTAGATATATAAGGTACTATGTGCCAAATAGGAACAAAACCTGTTTATTTAAAATAAGTTATTACATTTTATGAATGGGTTGGTTAATGTGTTAATTTTTTGAACTTACTTTATTTAGAAAAACACGTAAAACTGATAAATAATCAGCTCCTTTATAAAACTACATGCCATTTCTAATAACTAAGCTGTGTCTTTGAGGGTCAGTGATAATACAACAGGTCAGATAATAATAGCACAATTTTTTTTTAACATTTAAAATTACAGTTTCCTCAATTAAACTTCATATTTTTTAAGGCAAAGTGTGAAGTTAAAAATGGACTAGTTCTTAAAAAATGTTTGAAATAAAAGAGATAAAAAGATGCTTTCGTGGCATTGATTAAGTCTAATATTTTATGTCGTGACATTGTACACAAAAAGGATTTGATTTAATGAAAGATTTGAGATAGGCACCGTTGTTCGGTTGAATACATAGTACGAGTTAGTAGTAGAATTCAAAACTAAAATGTATGCTGTTTAAAAGCAAATAAATATTCATTCAAACTATATCATGATACCATCACACCTTCCAGCGGTCCCTACCTCACAAGACACCCGTTATCACATCCTCATCACGCCCC
>CAWUPE010000705.1:0-10000 GCA_963924145.1 Pyrausta purpuralis
GAGACGCCTCGGGAGTGCGAGAGGTCGACCTAGACCGACGCTCCATCCTCCCTGAGCGCGCGACAAGCGCGCGCCTTCACTTTCGTTGTGCCTTTCAGTTTGATAATCTCAATGACTCGCACACATGCTAGACTCCTTGGTCCGTGTTTCAAGACGGGTCCTGCGAGTGCCCGAAACTGAATCATCGCAGACGGATACGCGCACAGTCCGAGACAACACGGCTGCGACAACAGGCGCGACGCACCGAAATCCGCACATAGGCAGGACCTAGATAACGTCACGAACCTTGCGTCGGGCCGGACGCGCCGAAGACGCGTGCGCGATTCACAATTTATACCGTCCAACAGCCGGTCGGCCACCGTCACGGTCCACCCGCCCCCCGAGAGGGACGAATGGGCTCCCGAACGGCGCTTAGACCGACATCGAACGGGTCGCGATGCATTACTAAGAGAGAAGTGCACGCCGTCCGCGGACGTGAACGAGCGACGCGCAGTGCGACACGACCGAGATCGCATCACATCTAAACACGCACACGCACGCCGCGGAATGACGATGAATCTCTCCGTTCGTTCATTCGAGTTTCGCAGGTTTACCCCTGAACGGTTTCACGTACTCTTGAACTCTCTCTTCAAAGTTCTTTTCAACTTTCCCTCACGGTACTTGTTCGCTATCGGTCTCGCGGTAATATTTAGCCTTAGATGGAGTTTACCACCCACTTAGGGCTGCACTCTCAAGCAACCCGACTCTGAGGAGAGTCCCTCTCGCCGCCGCCCTCCGTCACTACGGGCCTGGCACCCTCTACGGGAAAACGGCCCCGTTCAAGACGAACTTGGACGGGAGACGCGACGACGAGAAAGCGGAACCTCCCGAACACCACATCTCCCGCGATCTGAAAAACCGCGGGATTCAGTGCTGGGCTATTTTCCTGTTCGCTCGCCGCTACTAAGGAAATCCTAGTTAGTTTCTTTTCCTCCGCTTACTAATATGCTTAAATTCGGCGGGTGATCCTCCCTGATCTGAGGCCAACGATAAAATGGGAGGCAGACACGATATCCGTCGACGCACACGACGACGCCGACGATCGCGAGTGTTGAACACACACACGATGACGACGGCGTCGATGCGCGCCTCTTCGGACGTCGAGTCCGCCTACAGGGTTCACGAAAACAAACGCATCGATCGTCGTGTGTATTTTTATACGCAAAACACCGAGGAGCGCTCTCTTACAATTGGTATATCGAAGAGTCACGCCCAAGGATTACGAATAAAACGATGCGAACGACAATTGTTTTCAAAAATATATATTTAAACGGACCTAACGCATACGCATACAAGATGACACACGCGTTAAGAACCGTCATATGCACGTGGTGTGTGTGTATGTATGACACATACACAAAAACACGCGCAGTGTGGTTATTGTATTTATGCAGCCGGCCCCTCAGACAGGAGTGGTCCTGGATGTGTCTCCACGGACCGCAATGTGCGTTCGAAATGTCGATGTTCAAATGTGTCCTGCAGTTCACACTATGACGCGCAGTTAACTGCGTTCTTCATCGACCCGCGAGCCAAGTGATCCACCGTCCAGGGTAATGGTTTAGTGGTTATTTTTGTGGTGTAAACAACGTATAAAATAATATAAAATTTGTTTTTGTAACTGAATAAAGACGATCGCACGCATGCGCGCACACAATCGTCAAATCCAACCGCATTGTTTTTTTGTTTTTTTTTTCGAACATACCGTCTACGACTAAGATCGCGGATTTCGATCTATCCGAGTCGATATGACGGTACGACGACGCCCTCTCTATCGAGAGGGTGTATATTTTTGTGTCTGGATGAACATTTTATGTATACAACTGTACGCGTGTTACGTGTACGTTGTAAACACGTTAATGATCCTTCCGCAGGTTCCCCTACGGAAACCTTGTTACGACTTTTACTTCCTCTAAATGATCAAGTTCGGTCAACTTCCCAACAACGCCGACGGCCGTGAAGCCACCGCGTGTCGGTCCGAAGACCTCACTAAATCATTCAATCGGTAGTAGCGACGGGCGGTGTGTACAAAGGGCAGGGACGTAATCAACGCGAGCTTATGACTCGCGCTTACTAGGAATTCCTCGTTTATGGGGGATAATTGCAAACCCCAATCCCCAGCACGAAGGAGTTTCAACGGGTTGCCCGGGCCTCTAGGCCTGGGAGAACATGCTGATTCCTTCAGTGTAGCGCGCGTGCGGCCCAGGACATCTAAGGGCATCACAGACCTGTTATTGCTCAATCTCGTGCGGCTCGAAGCCGCCGGTCCCTCTAAGAAGAATTTTAATACGTCGCCAGTGAGTTGCGTGACAGAGCCACGCGCACCTAAATGGCGACGCCTATTTAGCAGGCTAGAGTCTCGTTCGTTACCGGAATTAACCAGACAAATCGCTCCACCAACTAAGAACGGCCATGCACCACCACCCACCGAATCAAGAAAGAGCTGTTAATCTGTCAATCCTTCCGGTGTCCGGGCCTGGTGAGATTTCCCGTGTTGAGTCAAATTAAGCCGCAGGCTCCACTCCTGGTGGTGCCCTTCCGTCAATTCCTTTAAGTTTCAGCTTTGCAACCATACTCCCCCCGGAGTCCAAAATCTTTGGTTTCCCGAAAGCTGCCCGCCGAGCCATTGTAATAACGTCGGCGGATCGCTAGATGACATATTTACGGTTAGAACTAGGGCGGTATCTAATCGCCTTCGAACCTCTAACTTTCGTTCTTGATTGATGAAAACACCTTTGGCAAATGCTTTCGCTGATGTTCGTCTTGCGACGATCCAAGAATTTCACCTCTAACGTCGCAATACGAATGCCCCCAGTTATCCCTATTAATCATTACCTCGGAGTTCTGAAAACCAACAAAATAGAACCGAGATCATATTCTATTATTCCATGCACGAAATATTCAAGCAGCATTTTGAGCCCGCTTTGAGCACTCTAATTTGTTCAAAGTAAAGTTGTCGGCCCATCTCGACACTCAATGAAGAGCACCGCGATAGGATTTTGATATTGAACCGACGTTTGACCGTCGGCTCACCGACGATATGCTCCGCAAACGTGTCAGTATCACCGCGGATGCGGTGCACCGACAGCGCGGCGCACAAATGCAACTACGAGCTTTTTAACCGCAACAATTTTAGTATACGCTATTGGAGCTGGAATTACCGCGGCTGCTGGCACCAGACTTGCCCTCCAATTGTTCCTCGTTAAAATATTTAAAGTGTACTCATTCCGATTACGAGGCCTCGTAAGAGTCCCGTATCGTTATTTTTCGTCACTACCTCCCCGTGCCGGGAGTGGGTAATTTGCGCGCCTGCTGCCTTCCTTGGATGTGGTAGCCGTTTCTCAGGCTCCCTCTCCGGAATCGAACCCTGATTCCCCGTTACCCGTGACAACCATGGTAGTCGCAGAAACTACCATCGAAAGTTGATAAGGCAGACATTTGAAAGATGCGTCGCCGGTACTGGACCGTGCGATCGGCAAAAGTTATCCAGATTCATCAAAATTAACGACTTCGAACGCGAGGCCCTCCGTCGATTGGTTTTGATCTAATAAAAGCACTCATCCCATCACTGGTCAGAGTTCTGATTGCATGTATTAGCTCTAGAATTACCACAGTTATCCAAGTAACTGAGTAAGATCTAAGGAACCAAAACTGATATATTGAGCCATTCGCGGTATCGCCTTAATACGGCTTGCACTGAGACATGCATGGCTTAATCTTTGAGACAAGCATATAACTACTGGCAGGATCAACCAGGGAGCTTACACATGATAAAAGTAGAAAAAAAAAACACGCGACGCGTGTTCATCTCTCTACTCTGTTCTGTGTCTTGCGCCCGATTCGACGTTTTACCGTCGGATATCGAGGCGTGACTATATTGGTCATAATATATCGGTGTGTCGCACGCTGTACGCGATCTGTGTCGTCTCCGATCAGATCGCGAACAAGGGCACTTAGCGCTCCAAATGAAGGAGGCGCCCACACTGAAGGTTCGCACAGATCACTTTTCACTTTTATGTAAAAAAACTCTTCCAACTGACGTTTTGTACACATTAGCGACAAACAGCCCGGAGCAAGAGAGATCCCGAACCAGACCAGAAAAATATGTATGACGCTCCTCCGTCAGTGTTGTTGAAAATTGACGAGGACGCATAACCGTCCATCGGCGCTTTTCAGACACAACACTGATAGAATTGCATCGGACCAAAGTGTTACACACATACGCATGGAACACAATATAGGCCTTGAGTGAGACCGTTTCTACGAAATCCATATATACAATAACGGATCCGTCGATCTACAAAGTTTAACAATGCCAGCGCCGCCGCGACTCTACCGCGCTCACACGCACATTTTACTTTCGAGAGACTATTAAAATATAAATATTTTACAAGTCCCCAAAACAAGTGGTGCGACACGCCCGAAGAGACGACGATGCCAGCTAGAGTACTCAACGAACGGCGGTTAAACGGAAGGGCGCGCGCGCATCTGCGCGCGCGCGCACACGCGCCTTCCCGCCGCTCTTTGCCTTTCCTCCGAACGACACTTCGCTGTCGTGCGCACGCGCAATGCGCGCCCACAGCGCCGCGGAGTGTGTTTGCACGCCCCTCTCGCCACGGATTGATACTAACAAACGCGTTGCTGCGCTCTTCGTTTCAATTCTGTCACGAGTGGACAAGCGACCGACTCCAATGTCGAAAAATTCTGAACGCGCAATATCGTGCGCGCGACGCGGCGGGTGTAAAATAAGTTATTTTTTGGAATGGGAAAAAAACCGATGGTTAGGTTAGGTTAGGTTATGTTAGGTTAGAGAGATACCAAAAACTTAAAAAAAAAAACCTTATGTTAGGTTAGATGAGGTTAGGTTTGATTTTGTTAGGTTCCGAAGAAAGATTCCAGAAAGATTTCAAAAACTACCAAAAAAATCCATTTAGGTATCCCACGGTTAGGTTAGATTAGGTTAGGTTTGATTTTGTTAGGTTCAGAAGGAACATTCCAGAAATAATCCAAAATCTTTAAAAAAAACACCCTTAGGTAACCGAAGGTTAGGTTAGATTAGGTTAGGTTTGATTTTGTTAGGTTCAGAAGAAACATTCCAGAAATAATCCAAAATCTTAAAAAAAAACACCCTTAGGTAACCGAAGGTTAGGTTAGATTTTAGGTTAGGTTTCATTTTGTTAGGTTCAGATGAAAGATTCCAGAAAGATTTCAAAAACTAACAAAAAAATCCATTTAGGTAACCGAAGGTTAGGTTAGATTAGGTTAGGTTTGATTTGATTTTGTTAAGTTCAGAAGAAACATTCCAGAAATAATCCAAAATCTAGAAAAAAACACCCCTAGGTAACCGAAGGTTAGGTTAGATTAGGTTAGGTTTGATTTTGTTAGGTTCAGAAGAAACATTCCAGAAATAATCCAAAATCTTAAAAAAAAACACCCTTAGGGTAACCGAAGGTTAGGTTAGATTAGGTTAAGTTTGATTTTGTTAGGTTCCGAAGAAAGATTCCAGAAAGATTTCAAAAACTAACAAAAAAATCCATTTAGGTAACCGAAGGTTAGGTTAGATTAGGTTAGGTTTGATATGATTTTGTTAAGTTCAGAAGAAACATTCCAGAAATAATCCAAAATCTAGAAAAAAACACCCCTAGGTAACCGAAGGTTAGGTTAGATTAGGTTAGGTTTGATTTTGTTAGGTTCAGAAGAAACATTCCAGAAATAATCCAAAATCTTAAAAAAAAACACCCTTAGGTAACCGAAGGTTAGGTTAGATTAGGTTAAGTTTGATTTTGTTAGGTTCCGAAGAAAGATTCCAGAAAGATTTCAAAAACTAACAAAAAAATCCATTTAGGTAACCGAAGGTTAGGTTAGATTAGGTTAGGTTTGATTTGATTTTGTTAAGTTCAGAAGAAACATTCCAGAAATAATCCAAAATCTAGAAAAAAACACCCCTAGGTAACCGAAGGTTAGGTTAGATTAGGTTAGGTTTGATTTTGTTAGGTTCAGAAGAAACATTCCAGTAAAAAATCCAAAATCTAGAAAAAAACACCCTTAGGTAACCGAAGGTTAGGTTAGGTTAGGTTAGGTTTGATTTTGTTAGGGTCCGAAGAAAAATTCCAGAAAGATTTCAAAAACTAACAAAAAAATCCATTTGGGTAACCCACGGTTAGGTTAGATTAGGTTAGGTTTGATTTGATTTTGTTAAGTTCAGAAGAAACATTCCAGAAAGATTTCAAAAACTAACAAAAAAAAACACCCCTAGGTAACCGAAGGTTAGGTTAGATTAGGTTAGGTTTGATTTTGTTAGGTTCAGAAGAAACATTCCAGTAAAAAATCCAAAATCTAGAAAAAAACACCCTTAGGTAACCGAAGGTTAGGTTAGGTTAGGTTAGGTTTGATTTTGTTAGGGTCCGAAGAAAAATTCCAGAAAGATTTCAAAAACTAACAAAAAAATCCATTTGGGTAACCCACGGTTAGGTTAGATGAGGTTAGGTTTGATTTTGTTAGGCTCCGAAGAAACATTCCAGAAAGATTTCAAAAACTAACAAAAAAAAACATTTAGGTAACCGACGGTTCGGTTACATTTACAAACTAATAATTACAATAGTTTAAAAAACTATCATGTTTATCGTATCAAATTCAGCAAACCCTTTCATTTAATACCCATATCATGGGGGTGCATTTCAAATAGCCAAATCGATATCTTTAATGTCCGCCATGTTGGATTTAAGTCACGTGACTATTTTTGTCGTATTCCTGAGAGCAAACCCTTTCATTTGATACTCATATAATGGGTTTTTACCCATTTCCAATAGCCTGTTTGGCATCTTGGGGAAGCCGCCATATTGGTTTTGTAATGACGTTTCTTAGCTTGTCATGTATTGTCATCAAAAGTCAGAGCGTGTGCAAAATTTCATCCTAATCGAAGACCGGAAAGTGGGTCAAATAACGATTCCAAGTTTTTCTTACACATACATAGTTACAAGTGAAGCTAATAATATAAGCGTGTTAAACAATAAATAAAATATTGGGAGATTGCAAGTCCAACAAACTTATTAAGAGTAACGTACAAATTGAATATATATATATATATATATATATATATATATATATATATATATATATATATATATATACTACAGTACATACTACAGTACAAAACAAAATTTGAACCCAAAGGAAATCAAACAATATGAAACAGTCCATAACAACTACTTGACTAAAATAACAAACCAACCGGACAAACTTTATACCCCCTATTACATGTATTTAAGTGTTTATGTTTGTTAAAATACCTACAAACAGTTAAAACAAATATTGTGTTTGTATCGATTTGATACCGTTGCTCTGCATTCATCGAGCAGTGTATGTATGAGACGGATAACCAAAACCTGAATATTAATAATTTTATCGGATAAAATTATCCCAATATACTTATTATTATTATTGTATTGCATTGCATTTCATTAATAAGTACCTCCTATCTACATACATTATGTACCTAATTTATGTTTATTCAATCCGAGGAAATTTTTACACTAACCAACCAACCAACCAAGGAATTTTCAAAAAGAAAAAGGCACATTCAAATTTCTTTAAAACCACTAAATCACACCTCGCCCGCCGTGTACCGTGTACCCCACCCTCCCAGCCCTTCCCCGTGTGGCCATCGTATAAGGGGATATGAAAAAAATATTATGTAATAGTCTATTAATATGGACGCGCCATATATCCACCACATAATAGGTACCCGTGGGTGGGTCAGTTAGCAGGGGCGTGGCATTCCATATAGGCAGTAAAAAAGTGCCTACCTCGTCATTATAATGCCAAATCAATATTACAATATATCTCTATAAACTAAGCTAGAAATTTAAAGCATTTTTATTATCAACTTACATACATTAAGTATTAACGCGCTCAACTAATAAACGAAAATATTAAAAACACTATTGCAATTGCGCCTCATACCTACAATGTCAGTGAAGATATAAACCAGAAAAAATTGAAAATGACGCCCTGTTCATACAAATCGAAAGGTGACAGGACTGACAGGTGATATTCGCATCATATACCCATAAAGTAGGCATACATACATACATACATACATACATACATACATACATACATACTATCAATACTTAAGATTTATTTTGAATTAAGATAGAAACATGGTTATAAATTGATAAATCATGATTTTATTTTAGCTTGGTTATTTATTATATTGACAAACTTTCAGATGTTACTCGTCCACCCTAGTATATTATACTAGTCTAGTAGGCGCGTCGTTGCTATTTCCTGCGCTTTTTAACTATTTAATAAACTAAAATAAATCTTAAACTAATATTATTATGAATGCTGGAAATTCCGTCATTTTATTTTATAATACTTTTAAAATTGTAAGTAGGTCAAGAGAGCTTAAAATTTGGTTTCAAAGTACAGCAAACATTCCTTGAAAAGTTTGCGGCAGCCATTTTTTTTTTTCTTCTATGGAGTTCTTGTTTTGCTTTTCGCTACCTTCCCGCTAGTGTTAGAAATGTAAAAATTTCAAGTAAACATTTGTATTTTGATTGAATGAAAGTGTTTTATGGGTTTGTTTTGCATTGGAAACTATACTGAAATTGCAGTGTTCCTTTCAGTGCTCCATAAAAGTTATGTCGTGTGTGATGTGTGAAGATTCGTTTTGTTTTAAAAGTTTTAACTGTGCGCTGATCCCCTAACTAGCCACTATATGGGTATCAGTTAAATGGCATGTCATTGTAAATTCATCCATTTCCTTGATACTTGTGCGTGTGGTGCTAAACTAAATCGACGCAAAAACAGCTTGTATGCTCCGTTCATAAATTGCACAGAAAAAAAACAAAATAATGAAGTTACTATTTGCTAGTATTTCACTGTCATTTACATATAGCTCTTTACTAGACACAAAATCTGAGAGTATAAAGTAAACATCAGGTTGTGGTAGTAAGTAGTAAGGTACTATACCTACTTCATTGCTCTATAATGTACAATAATATTATAGGTTTTATTTATAATTAAGGCAATGTGCAAACGGATCATTATGGACCCTATTTGGGCGCTGCAAAACAAGTGTTACTATACAATATGAATTAGGAAAACAAAAATATGAAAGAAAAAAAAAAAGAAAAAAAAACATAATCTATGTATTCATCATTGATGCAATAATAGGACTTGGAAATAAGTGATAGTTTCAATGTTTATAGAAAAGTGTTATTGTTACTTTCTTGAGTTAAAATAATCGGATAATTTATTATATACTCTTATTTTATGGACATGTTGAAATGTTCTCAATGAACTTATTTGAAGCCGGCAAGTTGGTATTGTTAGTTTGTTATGATTACGGAGAGAATATTCATTACACGTTTATCTATGTTTAATGTAGGAAATTACCTACTAATTTAATTAATTAATTAATTACTTACTTACTTACTTACTTACTTACTAGTAGTCGTAGGATGTGATTATTATTATTATTATTAATGTTCTTGTTAATTACCTGCGAACAAAGAAATTGCGTAAATGTTAGTATTTGTTTAATAATATGTAATATTTATTTATGTTAAAAAATTAAGAATGCCGAAGAACCATATGCTATTTATTATGTTGTTTACATTTACTTACTGAACATTAAAATTATTTCGTTAGCTAAGAAGAAGAGCAAACACGGCAGATAGGATAGGTAAACTAAAACGAAATTTAAACATTTGTTTAAACATTCAAAAAGAATATTGGCGTTAAATATTTATAAGCTTTTTATTTATGTTGAGTGTAACAGTTTGTGATATGAGCGAGCTAAGGTTGTTTATAAGGGAAATTTCAAGTACGAACGAAACAAACCACATGAAAGTTGTTCCTAACATTGATTCATACAAAATAATATAATGTTATAGTAATGTAATAATATTATTTATGTACGGAGGTAATTTATTAATACCTACACGGTCGCGAAAGT
>CAWUPE010000705.1:15000-19482 GCA_963924145.1 Pyrausta purpuralis
TCGAACATACCGTCTACGACTAAGATCGCGGATTTCGATCTATCCGAGTCGATATGACGGTACGACGACGCCCTCTCTATCGAGAGGGTGTATATTTTTGTGTCTGGATGAACATTTTATGTATACAACTGTACGCGTGTTACGTGTACGTTGTAAACACGTTAATGATCCTTCCGCAGGTTCCCCTACGGAAACCTTGTTACGACTTTTACTTCCTCTAAATGATCAAGTTCGGTCAACTTCCCAACAACGCCGACGGCCGTGAAGCCACCGCGTGTCGGTCCGAAGACCTCACTAAATCATTCAATCGGTAGTAGCGACGGGCGGTGTGTACAAAGGGCAGGGACGTAATCAACGCGAGCTTATGACTCGCGCTTACTAGGAATTCCTCGTTTATGGGGGATAATTGCAAACCCCAATCCCCAGCACGAAGGAGTTTCAACGGGTTGCCCGGGCCTCTAGGCCTGGGAGAACATGCTGATTCCTTCAGTGTAGCGCGCGTGCGGCCCAGGACATCTAAGGGCATCACAGACCTGTTATTGCTCAATCTCGTGCGGCTCGAAGCCGCCGGTCCCTCTAAGAAGAATTTTAATACGTCGCCAGTGAGTTGCGTGACAGAGCCACGCGCACCTAAATGGCGACGCCTATTTAGCAGGCTAGAGTCTCGTTCGTTACCGGAATTAACCAGACAAATCGCTCCACCAACTAAGAACGGCCATGCACCACCACCCACCGAATCAAGAAAGAGCTGTTAATCTGTCAATCCTTCCGGTGTCCGGGCCTGGTGAGATTTCCCGTGTTGAGTCAAATTAAGCCGCAGGCTCCACTCCTGGTGGTGCCCTTCCGTCAATTCCTTTAAGTTTCAGCTTTGCAACCATACTCCCCCCGGAGTCCAAAATCTTTGGTTTCCCGAAAGCTGCCCGCCGAGCCATTGTAATAACGTCGGCGGATCGCTAGATGACATATTTACGGTTAGAACTAGGGCGGTATCTAATCGCCTTCGAACCTCTAACTTTCGTTCTTGATTGATGAAAACACCTTTGGCAAATGCTTTCGCTGATGTTCGTCTTGCGACGATCCAAGAATTTCACCTCTAACGTCGCAATACGAATGCCCCCAGTTATCCCTATTAATCATTACCTCGGAGTTCTGAAAACCAACAAAATAGAACCGAGATCATATTCTATTATTCCATGCACGAAATATTCAAGCAGCATTTTGAGCCCGCTTTGAGCACTCTAATTTGTTCAAAGTAAAGTTGTCGGCCCATCTCGACACTCAATGAAGAGCACCGCGATAGGATTTTGATATTGAACCGACGTTTGACCGTCGGCTCACCGACGATATGCTCCGCAAACGTGTCAGTATCACCGCGGATGCGGTGCACCGACAGCGCGGCGCACAAATGCAACTACGAGCTTTTTAACCGCAACAATTTTAGTATACGCTATTGGAGCTGGAATTACCGCGGCTGCTGGCACCAGACTTGCCCTCCAATTGTTCCTCGTTAAAATATTTAAAGTGTACTCATTCCGATTACGAGGCCTCGTAAGAGTCCCGTATCGTTATTTTTCGTCACTACCTCCCCGTGCCGGGAGTGGGTAATTTGCGCGCCTGCTGCCTTCCTTGGATGTGGTAGCCGTTTCTCAGGCTCCCTCTCCGGAATCGAACCCTGATTCCCCGTTACCCGTGACAACCATGGTAGTCGCAGAAACTACCATCGAAAGTTGATAAGGCAGACATTTGAAAGATGCGTCGCCGGTACTGGACCGTGCGATCGGCAAAAGTTATCCAGATTCATCAAAATTAACGACTTCGAACGCGAGGCCCTCCGTCGATTGGTTTTGATCTAATAAAAGCACTCATCCCATCACTGGTCAGAGTTCTGATTGCATGTATTAGCTCTAGAATTACCACAGTTATCCAAGTAACTGAGTAAGATCTAAGGAACCAAAACTGATATATTGAGCCATTCGCGGTATCGCCTTAATACGGCTTGCACTGAGACATGCATGGCTTAATCTTTGAGACAAGCATATAACTACTGGCAGGATCAACCAGGGAGCTTACACATGATAAAAGTAGAAAAAAAAAACACGCGACGCGTGTTCATCTCTCTACTCTGTTCTGTGTCTTGCGCCCGATTCGACGTTTTACCGTCGGATATCGAGGCGTGACTATATTGGTCATAATATATCGGTGTGTCGCACGCTGTACGCGATCTGTGTCGTCTCCGATCAGATCGCGAACAAGGGCACTTAGCGCTCCAAATGAAGGAGGCGCCCACACTGAAGGTTCGCACAGATCACTTTTCACTTTTATGTAAAAAAACTCTTCCAACTGACGTTTTGTACACATTAGCGACAAACAGCCCGGAGCAAGAGAGATCCCGAACCAGACCAGAAAAATATGTATGACGCTCCTCCGTCAGTGTTGTTGAAAATTGACGAGGACGCATAACCGTCCATCGGCGCTTTTCAGACACAACACTGATAGAATTGCATCGGACCAAAGTGTTACACACATACGCATGGAACACAATATAGGCCTTGAGTGAGACCGTTTCTACGAAATCCATATATACAATAACGGATCCGTCGATCTACAAAGTTTAACAATGCCAGCGCCGCCGCGACTCTACCGCGCTCACACGCACATTTTACTTTCGAGAGACTATTAAAATATAAATATTTTACAAGTCCCCAAAACAAGTGGTGCGACACGCCCGAAGAGACGACGATGCCAGCTAGAGTACTCAACGAACGGCGGTTAAACGGAAGGGCGCGCGCGCATCTGCGCGCGCGCGCACACGCGCCTTCCCGCCGCTCTTTGCCTTTCCTCCGAACGACACTTCGCTGTCGTGCGCACGCGCAATGCGCGCCCACAGCGCCGCGGAGTGTGTTTGCACGCCCCTCTCGCCACGGATTGATACTAACAAACGCGTTGCTGCGCTCTTCGTTTCAATTCTGTCACGAGTGGACAAGCGACCGACTCCAATGTCGAAAAATTCTGAACGCGCAATATCGTGCGCGCGACGCGGCGGGTGTAAAATAAGTTATTTTTTGGAATGGGAAAAAAACCGATGGTTAGGTTAGGTTAGGTTATGTTAGGTTAGAGAGATACCAAAAACTTAAAAAAAAAAACCTTATGTTAGGTTAGATGAGGTTAGGTTTGATTTTGTTAGGTTCCGAAGAAAGATTCCAGAAAGATTTCAAAAACTACCAAAAAAATCCATTTAGGTATCCCACGGTTAGGTTAGATTAGGTTAGGTTTGATTTTGTTAGGTTCAGAAGGAACATTCCAGAAATAATCCAAAATCTTTAAAAAAAACACCCTTAGGTAACCGAAGGTTAGGTTAGATTAGGTTAGGTTTGATTTTGTTAGGTTCAGAAGAAACATTCCAGAAATAATCCAAAATCTTAAAAAAAAACACCCTTAGGTAACCGAAGGTTAGGTTAGATTTTAGGTTAGGTTTCATTTTGTTAGGTTCAGATGAAAGATTCCAGAAAGATTTCAAAAACTAACAAAAAAATCCATTTAGGTAACCGAAGGTTAGGTTAGATTAGGTTAGGTTTGATTTGATTTTGTTAAGTTCAGAAGAAACATTCCAGAAATAATCCAAAATCTAGAAAAAAACACCCCTAGGTAACCGAAGGTTAGGTTAGATTAGGTTAGGTTTGATTTTGTTAGGTTCAGAAGAAACATTCCAGAAATAATCCAAAATCTTAAAAAAAAACACCCTTAGGGTAACCGAAGGTTAGGTTAGATTAGGTTAAGTTTGATTTTGTTAGGTTCCGAAGAAAGATTCCAGAAAGATTTCAAAAACTAACAAAAAAATCCATTTAGGTAACCGAAGGTTAGGTTAGATTAGGTTAGGTTTGATATGATTTTGTTAAGTTCAGAAGAAACATTCCAGAAATAATCCAAAATCTAGAAAAAAACACCCCTAGGTAACCGAAGGTTAGGTTAGATTAGGTTAGGTTTGATTTTGTTAGGTTCAGAAGAAACATTCCAGAAATAATCCAAAATCTTAAAAAAAAACACCCTTAGGTAACCGAAGGTTAGGTTAGATTAGGTTAAGTTTGATTTTGTTAGGTTCCGAAGAAAGATTCCAGAAAGATTTCAAAAACTAACAAAAAAATCCATTTAGGTAACCGAAGGTTAGGTTAGATTAGGTTAGGTTTGATTTGATTTTGTTAAGTTCAGAAGAAACATTCCAGAAATAATCCAAAATCTAGAAAAAAACACCCCTAGGTAACCGAAGGTTAGGTTAGATTAGGTTAGGTTTGATTTTGTTAGGTTCAGAAGAAACATTCCAGTAAAAAATCCAAAATCTAGAAAAAAACACCCTTAGGTAACCGAAGGTTAGGTTAGGTTAGGTTAGGTTTGATTTTGTTAGGGTCCGAAGAAAAATTCCAGAAAGATTTCAAAAACTAACAAAAAAATCCATTTGGGTAACCCACGGTTAGGTTAGATTAGGTT
>CAWUPE010000706.1:0-2500 GCA_963924145.1 Pyrausta purpuralis
CCTAACCTAACCTAACCTAACCTAACCTAACCTAACCTAACCTAACCAAAATTTTCTAAGTCTCCGGCCATCGGTCCTCGGTCCTCGGTCCTCGGTCCTCGGTCCTCGGTCCCCGGTCCCCGGTGAAAAGTTTTCTAAGTCCCCTCGGTCCTCGGTCCCCGGTGAAAATTTTCTAAGTCTCCGGCCATTGGTCCTCGGTCCTCGGTCCTCGGTCCTCGGTCCCCGGTGAAAATTTTCTAAGTCTCCGGCCATTGGTCCTCGGTCCTCGGTCCTCGGTCCTCGGTCCTCGGTCCTCGGTCCCCGGTCCCCGGTGAAAAGTTTTCTAAGTCCCCGGCCATCGGTCCTCGGTCCCCGATGAAAACTTTTCTAAGTCCCCGGCCAGCGGTCCTCGGTCCTCGGTCCTCGGTCCTCGGTCCTCGGTCCTCGGTCCTCGGTCCTCGGTCCTCGGTCCTCGGTCCTCGGTCCCCGATGAAAACTTTTCTAAGTCCCCGGCCAGCGGTCCTCGGTCCTCGGTCCTCGGTCCTCGGTCCTCGGTCCTCGGTCCCCGGTCCTCGGTCCCCGGTCCTCGGTCCTCGGTCCCCGGTCCCCGGTCCTCGGTCCCCAGTCCCCGGCAATAAAATATTACTTCGGTCCTCGGTCCTCGGTCCTCGGTCCTCGGTCCTCGGTCCCCGGTCCTCGGTCCCCGGTCCCCGGTACTCGGTCCCCGGTCCTCGGTCCTCGGTCCTCGGTCCTCGGTCCTCGGTCTTAGGTCCTCGGTCCTCGGTCCTCGGTCCTCGGTCCTCGGTCCTCGGTCCTCGGTCCCCGGTCCCCGGTCCTCGGTCCTTGGTCCTCGGTCCTCGGTCCTCGGTCCTCGGTCCCCGGCAATAAAATAGTTCTAAGTGTCCGGCCTTCGGTCCTCGGTCCTCGGTCCCCGGCAATAAAATATTTCTAAGTGTCCGGCCTTCGGTCCCCGGTCCTCGGTCCTCGGTCCTCGGTCCCCGGTCCCCGGTCCTCGGTCCTCGGTCCTCGGTCCCCGGTGAAAGTTTTCTAAGTCTTTGGAGAATTTTCGTCGGGGACCGGGGACCGAGGGCCGAGGTCTCCGGCCATTGGTCCTCGGTCCCCGGTGAAAATTTAAATAAGTCTCCGGCCATCGGTCCTCGGTCCTCGGTCCTCGGTCCTCGGTGAAAGTTTTCTAAGTCTTTGGAGAATTTTCGCCGGGGACCGGGGACCGAGGGCCGAGGTCTCCGGCCATTGGTCCTCGGTCCCCGGTGAAAATTTAAATAAGTCTCCGGCCATCGGTCCTCGGTCCTCGGTCCCCGGTCCCCGGTGAAAAGTTTTCTAAGTCCTTGGCCATCGGCCCTCGGTCCTCGGTCCTCGGTCACTGGTCCTCGGTGGAAATTTTATAAGTCTCCGGCCATTGGTCCTCGGTCCTCGGTCCCCGGTGAAGGTTTTCTAAGTCTTTGGAGAATTTTCGCCGGGGACCGGGGACCGAGGACCGGGGTCTCCGGCCATTGGGCCTCGGTCTTCGGTGAAAATTTTATAAGTCTCCGGCCATCGGCCCTCGGTCCTCGGTCCCCGCTCAACATCAATGTGTCATTGTTAAGGATACGGATTTAGGCCATATCATAACTGTGATTATTATTGATACGCATTTTGAAGCTGTGTGTGTATAATTAATGAAACATACACACTAACATTGTACATATAGAAATAAGTTAAAGCGTGTGTATAATCTAGGTTTAAGCATGTAAATCCAGCTCTTAAATGTATTTAATAATAATAATACAAAAAAAAAAAAAAAAAAAAAAAAAAAAAACACAATAAAAAAAAAGAATGGAAAAAAAAACATACTTATAATAACAACAATAATTATATATAAAAAAAAAAAAAAAAAAAAAAAAAAAAAAAAAGACAGGCTACATAGTTTTGATGTATAGCTCTTTTGTTATTAAGGTAACACGATCACTAGCATAAAATTGTAAATTTACAAATATATTAATAAGTTTAAGCTAATGTTTAATAAGACTGATTGTCAGCGGCGGACCGGCGGCCTTTCGTCTCTTATTTCTGTACCAATTTATCATAAAAGATGAATCTAAGTCTGAAGTTTAACTTAACCGTAACTGTTACTCATTATTAATGAAACGTTACGAATATTTGTATGTATATAACTGCATGTATAGCGAACATAATACAATACACTCATTGCTCAGATTATTTGAAATGCAATGAATAGCTGTGTGTATAATACTGTATTTGTGTATATACCTGTGATTAATGCACGATACGCATAAGTTGTAAATTTTATATAGATATATAGATAAGGTTATAACTAAGGTTTAAGTACAACTCTTCGATCCTTGTAGTTATGAGTCACATAAGCTGAAGTGAGGCTTAACTTAGCTCTAGCTGTAACTGTTTTTTTTTTGTAATTAACGTAGTAAAACTGTACACCAGAACTAAGAATTTTAATTATTAATGAAACCTCACGCATACCCTATTCTATTGTATGTTCGTATTT
>CAWUPE010000706.1:7500-22500 GCA_963924145.1 Pyrausta purpuralis
AACCTAACCTAACCTAACCTAACCTAACCTAACCTAACCTAACCTAACCTAACCTAACCTAACCTAACCTAACCTAACCTAACCTAACCTAACCTAACCTAACCTAACCTAACCTAACCTAACCTAACCTAACCTAACCTAACCTAACCTAACCTAACCTAACCTAACCTAACCTAACCTAACCTAACCTAACCTAACCTAACCTAACCTAACCTAACCTAACCTAACCTAACCTAACCTAACCTAACCTAACCTAACCTAACCTAACCTAACCTAACCTAACCTAACCTAACCTAACCTAACCTAACCTAACCTAACCTAACCTAACCTAACCTAACCTAACCTAACCTAACCTAACCTAACCTAACCTAACCTAACCTAACCTAACCTAACCTAACCTAACCTAACCTAACCTAACCTAACCTAACCTAACCTAACCTAACCTAACCTAACCTAACCTAACCACACAAGTCAACCACAACATTTAGGTACAATACCAAACGAGCAAATTGGGACGAGTTCCGTGCCGCGCTGCACGCTGCAATCCAAGACAGCAATCTACTCACTCGCTCTATAGAGGACTTGGATCAAGCTGGCATCGACTGCTTTGTCGAACTTTTAACTACAGTCGTACAGTCGGCTTGCCGTGCGGTCTTCCGCAAGAGACCTCCGGCCGCTGACTTCAACCCTTGGTGGAGTGACGAGCTGGAGACCCTAAAAAAGAAATTAATTAAAGCGCACCATAAATTACACGACCTCAAAATAGCCAACAGACCCATGGAGGAAGCAATCAAAACACATAAAGACTTAAAAGACGAATATGCAAAAGCTCTATCAAAGGCCTCCACAGACCACTTCAGGGAGTTTTGCTCGATACAGGATAAAGAGAACGTGTGGAGCCTCACCAATCGTCTCATAAAAGAAGGCGCTAAGCGGCGCCCACCACAGACGCTCAAAGCTGGGGCTCATTACACAGACAGCTTCTCGAACACCGCTCAAGCCTTACTCGACCATTTTTACCCCGATGACGACCTCGTTGACACATCACGCAGACAAAGTGATCTCCGGAGTGACCTCAATGTGCCGGTTGATACGGATGACGATTTCCCATTCCAAAGGGACGAGATTCGGGATTGCTTAAAGAACATGAACCCCAACAAAGCACCTGGAATGGACAATCTCACATCCGACATCTGTCTCAACACATTTGACGTTATTCCAGAAATCATTACCGACCTCATGAACAGGTGTTTAACCTTAAATCATTTCCCCACACCTTGGAAAAAGGCCTACGTCAAAATCCTGCCGAAACCAAATAAACCGGATGCCAACGACCTGTCGTCCTTCAGGCCAATCGGGCTTCTTCCCGTCTTCGGTAAGCTGCTGGAGAAGCTGTTGTCTAGGAGAATATCCTACCACCTAGAGCAAACTCAGCAATATAATAAGAAACAGTACGGCTTTAAAGAGCAGACCTCGACCACCGACGCCCTACAGAGTGCAATAAACCAAATTACTGATGCCAAAGCCGCAGGCCTACAAGTCATCGCTGTGTCTCTGGACATTAGGGCAGCGTTTGACAATGCCTGGTGGCCATTGCTTCTCCACCGCCTACGCAAGCTGGACTGCCCAAACAACCTTTACCAATTAACAAAAAGCTACTTGAAGGACAGGACTGCTGTGCTGGACTTTGGCGACGCAACCTCCGCAAAGACCCTGACCAAAGGATGCATCCAGGGCTCTGTATGCGGGCCCATGTTCTGGAATATAATTCTCGACGACCTCCTGGAAAAAGAACTACCACATGGTGTCCACATGCAGGCTTTTGCTGACGATGTGCTCCTCATTGTAACGGCACAAACAGTTGGCCAATTACAAAACACCACCAACGAGGCTCTCAGCATCATTTACGACTGGGGCATGGAGGCCAAGTTAAACTTTGGTCCAGCCAAGACACAGGTGATCGCGTTTACGGCACCATCTAAATCCGTTAAAATACAGATGAACCAACAGCCCATCATGCTCAGCTCTGAAATCAAACTTCTGGGTGTCATATTAGACACCAGACTTACCTTCATTCCACACTCGAAATACATATTAAGTAAAGCATCGAAAATTTTCAAAAAACTCACTATGTTTGTGCGGCCGACTTGGGGAGCACATCCTGAAAATATGTCTATTATATATCGTCAAGTAATACAGCCCATGATAACATACGCAGCTGGCATTTGGGGAGGAGCGACCAAGTATTACTGCGTACGAAAATCCCTCCGCACTTTTCAAAGACAATTCGCAATCAAAGCTACTAGGGCATTCCGCACAGTGTCAGCAGCCGCAGCAATAGCCCTAGCACAATTTATGCCGCTTCATCTGGCCATCGATGAAGCGAGAGAAATCCACGAGGTCAAAGAATCTGGAACCCTTAAGGACATCCCAGCAGACATCACCCTCCGCTACAAGGTGCCGGTAAAAGACCAACTCCACCCCGCTGACAGGATGTCCATAGATTATGACGAGGCAAATACGCAAGAAGAAATCGATCGTATCACATCCGAAATACCTATCAAACTGTACACGGATGGCAGCAAATTGGAGAGCGGAGAGGTCGGCTCAGCTGTAGTTATATACCTCCCAAATGGGTCCAAACCAAAAGTAAAGAAGAAACTCGGGAGAACCACCTCTGTATTCGTGGCTGAGCTGACAGCCATCGAGGCTGGACTCAAGTGGCTTCTGAACTCTGGCTGGAAATCAAACGCAATTATCATTACGGACAGCCTATCGGCATTAAAAGCTCTGCAGGATCGAAATAATTCAGACCCCACTATCGTTTCAATCCATGGCATGCTCCTTGAAATAAGGAAGAACCACGGCTTCCGCGTGAGCTTCACCTGGGTCAAGGCGCATGTCGGGATTGAAGGAAATGAACTGGCAGACCAAGCCGCCAAGGAAGCCGCAGTCCAACGAACCGCGACATGCGTGAACGAGTTCCCGATTTCCTTCGCTAAATACACCCTAAGACAGCGATCACTGGATAAATGGCAGGAGGAATACGCAGCCGAGACCCAAAACTCAGAGATTGCCAGGTGGTTCGGCTCTGTAAAGGAAATAAGGGAGTTTCAAAAACAGGTCCCAATTTCATTCGAGCTAACGCAGGTCTTCACTGGGCACGGGTACCACAAGAGTTACCTCTGTCGATTTAAGATCACAAACGACGACCTGTGCCCATGTGATGACACCAGCGCTCAAACCATTGAACATATCTTACAGAATTGCCCAATCTTTAATTCGCATAGATATGAGCACGAACAAACTTGCAGGAACCTTAGAATCGAGCCGTATAAAACTAATCAATTATCAAGTAAAGAAGAACCCACCAAAACATTCAAAAACCTTGTAAATAAAATAATTCATAGTCTTAAGATTATAAACAACACATAAAATATTTATAATTTTATTGTGTAATACTGTACATTACTCTTGTCTTCTTGTACATAATTTTGTTGTCTTCTTGTACATAATTTTGTGACATAAGCCTTAAGCTACAAGTAAAAGTTTTCATAGAAAAACGCAAAAAAAAAAAAAAAAAAAAAAAAAAAAAAAAAAAAAAAAAAAAAAAAAAAAAAAAAAAAAAAAAAAACACCCTCACTCTGTAATATACCCCATCACTCATTAAAACTTTATTGTACACCCTAACCCTATAAAAGTGCTCACCATTTAGCCTACATGCTATTAATATGTAATAATTATAATCTACCATGTTTGTGTAACAAACTAAATATACGCGCAATATTATAAACTTTCTCGTCCGGAACCTGTATCCATTAGCAGGACCGAACCTGAAAACAACAAAGAAACATAATATTCTAATAATGCACCCATAAGTAAATAAAATAATAATGTACAATGTACATTGTTATGATAACAACTTCAAAATATAGATAAAAGCTCTACCACATTAAAAAAAAAAAAAAAAAAAAAAAAAACCTAACCTAACCTAACCTAACCTAACCTAACCTAACCTAACCCAGTTGCGCGCCAGCCGCCGCCGAAATCAGCAGCAAAACCGCGTCGCTCCGCAGAAAAAAATCGGAAAAAGTGGGTTTTTCGCATCCGATCGGGTCGTGTGTAGTGTCAAAGTGTGCGTCTCAGTGAGTGCTGTGCGGTGGTGCAATTAGTTTTTGTGTGGCGTATCCGGTCTAGGCAGGAGAGGTGAAAAACTGGTTCATAACCTCTAAATTTACACGAGTTTGACCAGTTTTTCGAAAACGCTGCCCGAACGAGATCTGTAAGTCATAAATTTTATTGCACTATTTCGTTTGCCTTGTTGGGACGCATATTTTGACGTGCTGCACCCCCCGCTGCCAAATTTTTTCACGGACTTATTACTGCAAAACCCACCTAACCTAAAAATTGGATTTTGCGAACCGGCGGCGGCTGAATTTTTATTTTGGTGTATTATTGTGTGGGCAGTCAAGACCTGTCTCTGGACTATTTTTTCTTCGAAATCGGCCTGCACAATATCGTTATTTTTAAGAAATTGAAAATATTTTTTAAGGTGTACATATTTGAAGGTCAATAACTCCTAAACTAAAACGATACCATATTATTTTTATTATTAAATTTGATAGCTTATTTCATAACATACTAACTTCCCATCAAGATCCCCGCGCGAAAATTTAAGTTTCAATTTTATTGAATTTATAGTATAAGAGGTGTAACACGAGGTCCCACTTGTGGGCTTCGTACCGCGTTTTTTAAATTAGGGTTAAGTAGAGTACGCACACACAAATTATTTGGCATTATTTTCATCCAAATCGGCCGGTAAACAAAAAAGTTATTAGTGAAATACCGTTTTTCGGGATCTACGCCTAGAGGGGGGATCTTGGCTCAAAACTTGTGATCCATCTGGTGCCAGTTGCTACCCCCGACATCCCCAAGCCAAAACCGGGGCCCCCTAGCACCTCTAACGAAAAAGTCGAGTCCAAATCCCTAACTTGTCGGCCATTTTGGTTGGGGGCCGAATACGATCCCGAGAGATATCTTGACAACCGGTTGTCGCAGGAAGTTGCGGTTTTCACAGTAGGGAGTTGTTTTTGGTTTTCTACGCGACCCATAGGGAGGGAACGCTCTATCTAGAGTCTCTTGAATTAAGAGTTTTCTCACATAAAACAGGTGCAGAAGGTGATTCCAGGTCCCCCAGAAGAAACCCCGGCTTTCTGAGACGTCGGGAACCGGAGATATTAAAGGTCGAATCAGGCGTTTGACAGCTCGGCGGCCATTTTGTTTTTATTTGCCGCCTTATATCTCCGCTCCCACTGGTCGCAGCGAGTCGGCGTCTTCGGTTTGGGGGTTTGTGCGGGTCAGCGCTGGTGGTGACTCTACTTGGGAGGCTCTAGATAGAGATATTTTTGGCGATTTTTCGGGGCTCGTATTACGACGGATTCGGGTCCGCTAGGCGATTCCCTTTTTAACAAGCCGCGGCTCGCTATTCTCGGACCAGTGGTTCCGGAGTTATCGAGGCTAAACCAGACGGTTTGACAGTTCGGGCGGCCATTTTGGATTTTTGTTACGGCCGTAGCTCCCGTCTGGTGGGTCTCATCGAGTTGCGGTTTTGGGTGTCAGGGCTATTTTGGCCGGACCTTTCGTTTGGCCCACGTTTGGTCGCTCTACGTAGAGTTTTATACCCCCCCCCATCTTACATTTTTACCCCCCTTTTTTATTGTCGGGTCTTGTGGGGCTCACTCTCCTCACTACAGTACCTTTTTCCGCAGTTCAAACAGACGCCGGGAAGCCCCTGATCCCCCGACTTTAAGATTTTGGGATCTAATTTTGCCGTAGATCCCTCGCCGATATCTCGGGAACGGAAGGTCGTAGAAGATCGCGGTTTCCACTGTTGCCTTCTGCGTCTATATATCTCTCGATTGCACTACCTTTGGTGTCTCTACCATTGACTCTGTTTTTCGAGTTTGTAGAGTCGAGCACAAACAGGCCATTTTGGGCGCGGGAAGCCGCGAGGCCGACACCCGTTATCGAGAAAGTGGGATTAGCGAGCAGTTGAGCCAGTAAATACTAAATTTGTAGAGTCAACAAATTACAACATGCCAAAGACAGCATCAGTTAAGAGCGCACCTGTAGGCGTGACAAAGAAGCCTTACGACAAGATGTCGTTGAGGAAAAAAGTCACCATACAGGCAGCCCGATCTGTTTGTGGATCGCCGCGTTCAGAGTTTCGCTCCCTGGTCAGTGCTGGGGCAAGTTTCGCGGCGGAACCGGCTAAACTACAGGAACCTCAGCCTGCCGTAGGGCGGGACGAGCTGACTGAAACAGTGCCCATCGGCACCGGGAATGATGGGAAAGACGGGTGTTTGAATACGGGCAAGCCGGGGCCCTTTGAATCTTGCCCTGAGATGCCGGCTCCCTCAGTCCCTTACGGTGACGAAACGGGGATGGCTGGGGACGCTGGGTCTAACTTGGATGCGGTGGAGGCCGCGTGCTCTGGTTCTGAGTCGGGATCGGTCTCCCGGGACACCATTTCGGAGTTCCTGGCCACCGGTGGGAGAGAGCCTGCTCCGCGGAGCTCGTCGCCCCCTGCGAGTATGGTGTCCGCGTTTTTTGAGGGAGGCGAATCTTCTCTGCACTCGGACGCTGCTTCAATGCCGGAGAGCGACATGGCCTCGGGGGAAGCGGATCCGGAGCTACTCGCGATAGGGGAGGAGCGCACTGCGGCCATAGACGAAGCCACATGGGCAAAATTGGAGTCAGGGCGAGACAGTATGTTTCCAGCTAGAGGTGGACGTCCCCCTGTGCGTATGAACTTAGTTACCCAGAGAGCCAACGATTACCTCCAGATGGGGCTCACGGCTCTAACCAACGCCGGGAATATGAAGAGGGAGCGCAAGGAGGAGGCACAATTCTGTTTACAAGAATTGTATGTAACCTGCCTTGCACTAGCAGACTCTCGTTCCCGACATATGAAGGCCCTAGCCGATGAGCGGCACTCCCACGCGCGGGAGGTGGTCAGAATGGAGAGGGCGCACAACAAGCAAATGGCAGAACTCCTTAGCCGCTATCAGACCGACGCGGCCACTGGTAGAGAAAACGCGACTGCTGTGAGCAAAGCCTTGGAGGGCATTAGAGGCTGGCTCAACTTTGAGCTGGCGGACCCTATTGCCCGAATAGAGCCCATTCAGGCGCAGCTCGCGGACCTTAGGAAGGACATAAGCCGCCTTAAGGCGGTTCACGGACAGGAGGGAGCTGTCGCAGGGGCTGATCCGCGTATGGCCGACGTGGCCGACGGGGTCGACGGGATCTCCCGTGCTATCGCTTCCATGCAGTCGCAGTTGCGGGAGATCACCCTCGATATCGAGAAATGTCGGGTTGATGCAATGGATCAGCACAGGCGGCAGCGAGATCTTACCCCTCCGCTGGAGGCTGCCCCCCCTTCTGTGGTGGCGGGACCGGCAGGCTTGAAGGAGTCTGATCTCGCCAGGATAAACGAAGGAACGCGGAGACTTCTGGCTGAGGCCCGGGAGGCGGACCCACCTCCAGTGTCCAGAGAGGAACTCGCTCAGGAGCTACGCACGACCACAGCCCCAATGATGGGCGAATTGCGCACTTTGCGAGCGGAGGTGGAAGAGCTCGCAGATAACATCGGTGCGGGCTCTGCCCCGCGAGAGGTCGCGCAGGGCCTTGGGGTTGAGATGGCGTTAAGCGAGGCTTCGGAGAAAATAGGGATCCTCCTCGAACCAATCGCCCGAACTGTGGCCCAACTGGAAGCGTCAATTCATAAGGGAGCCACACCTGGAGCCACACATCCTCCAGCCGCTGTGGAGGAGCTGAAGAGCGTATTACCTGGCCCCTCGAAATCTCACGCCTCCGGGCATGGTACACATCGAGCCAAGACATACGCCGAAACGGCCCAAACCCCAAGGTTCCCAGTTTTCGTTGAGTCCAGGGACCCCCGAGCCACAAGTCAGGACGTTATTGACACTATAAAAAAGAAGGTGGATGTGGTGAGTCTAGGAGTTGGCATTAGTAGCGTCCATCCACTACGAAAACAGAGAGTCGCCATCACTTGCGATACCGAGGAGAACCAGGAGCGGTTCCGGGATGCCATTAAGGCATCCGCAGTTGATCTGACTGCAACATCAAAGCCGCCAAGAAACCCTCTGGTTCGACTCGTCGGTGTCGCAAATGACCTCGACGACAGCAGATTGGTGGACGCCCTAAGACGACAAAATGCCGGTCTTTTGAAAACGCTGCCTCCTGAAGAGTCGATCCGGGTCCAACGGCGCACTAAAGGCAGGACTCCTCAACTGACAAATGTTATTCTGGAGGTCAGCCCCGCTGTCTGGAAGGTGATCTGCAACAATAGGGTAAGAATAGGCTACCAAACAGTGATGGCCGTGGATCAGTCACCTATAGTCCAGTGCTACAGGTGCCTGAACTACGGCCATCTCGCCAGGGATTGTAAGGAGAGAGAAACGTGTGGATACTGTATGGGTGAACACGACACGCGTAAATGCTCAAACCGCGCTGGTGAGCCCAGGTGCCGAAACTGCTATGAGGCCCAGGGTAACCCGGTAAGTGACCACCCCGCTTATAGTCAGGAATGTCCTCAGTGGCAAAAGTGGGACATAGTTGCCCGAAGGGCGGTTAGGTACTGCTAAGGGCACCTACAGGTTTGTCCAGGCCAACCTCGGTCGGGGCTACGCCGCGACAAAGGAATGTCTGGAAGATGCAGTTAAACAAAAAATCACTGCGGTCCTAATTCAAGAACCCTATACAGGGAACACGGGGCGACTATCATCGACCTTCAAAGTAATCCAGGCTCCTCACGCCTCTAAAGAAAATCCCGTGAAATCGGCTGTAGTTGTCACCGATCCAAATGCTGTAACCTTAGTAAACCAGAACTGTATAACTAAAAATATAACCTCAGTCGTATTAGCAATTAATTCTAAAAGCATTTGTTTAATTAGTGTTTATTTTGTTGGTACAAATAACATCACTGAAGACTTGACAGAGTTGGCTTCACTTATAGACAACATCGAGGCCGACGGTATCATCATTGGTGGAGACTTCAACGCATCCAGTCCGTGGTGGGGATGCGAGGTGGAGGACGATAGGGGAGTGGCTGTGGCCGATTTCATAGCCCAGCATAACCTTTGTGTAGCAAATGAAGGCTCTACACCTACTTTTAGTGCCTTTAGAAGGGGTAGGGAGGCTACGAGTATCCCAGATGTTACGGCATGTTCTTCGTCTCTCGTCCACAAAATCTGGGACTGGAAAGTAGACATCGACGGGGCGGGACTCTCTGACCACCGACCCATTGCTTTTTCGCTGGGCCTAGAGAGAGGTCCAGTCACCACTAATTCAGTGAACTCCACGTGGCGTTTTAACACGGCTAAAGCAAGATGGGCTCTTTTTCCACAGGCTCTCGACGAGAGCCTTGCACGGAGAGGAATTACTAACACCACCATCACTCAAGCAATAACTGAAGAGGAAATTAATTCACTGGCCTCCGAGTACACGGGAGCAGTAGTCGATGCAGCATTGGAAGCAATCCCGGAGATTAATAAAAATAGGAAAACACGTCCGTGTCCATGGTGGACAGAGGAATTAACTAAATTAAAAAAACATTCCATTACCATGGGCCGCAGATTCAGAAGAGCTAATGAAGCTCGAAAGCAATATGTTCTGGAGCAGTACATCAAGGCAAAGAAAGAATACAAGGAGGCAATTCAGAGTGCCATAACCACTAGTTGGAAGCAATTTTGCACTCGCCAGGAACGTGAGGATATTTGGAAATGTGCCTACAGAATCATCAAAAAGACGGCAAAACCATCCATAGCTGAAGAAAGACTTTTACAGCACCCGCAGACTGGCGTTATGCTACCGCCTATGGCATCCGCAGCGTTGCTGGCGGACACCTTTTACCCTGAAGATGATGCTTCGCTAGATGAGGCATGCCATAAACAAGTCAGAGAGGAGGTGGCAAGTCGCATGGCAGCCCTCGGAAGAGAGGGGGAGAGTACAACACCACCATTTACTGAGAATGAGTTGGCATCTGTTTTCTCAAGTATGAGCCCAAAGAAGGCGCCAGGTGAGGATGGATTAACAGCGGATATCTGCGCAGCGGCATCCAGAGCCAACTCCTTGCTCCTGACTCTCTATAACCGGTGCAGACAGTTAGGCTACTTTCCCGAACCCTGGAAGCGAGCCACTATCAAGATTATCCCGAAGCCTGGAAAGACCGACTACTCGGTCCCAAAGGCTTACCGGCCGATAGGCTTGCTTCCGATTCTCGGGAAGGTCCTAGAGAAGCTTATAGTCACCAGACTTACGTGGGACCTACTGAACCGGAACCGGCTCAGCCCACGCCAGTACGGTTTCTTACCACAACGAAGCACCGAGGATGCGCTTTATGATGTTATGGAGTTGGTGAGGACGGGCGTTGCCGAGGGGAAATTGGTGGCGCTGGTGTCTCTGGACATCGAAGGTGCATTCGACAATACCTGGTGGCCAGCTGTCCTTAAAGAGCTTCTGGACATGGGGGTAGATGCCCAGACCATGAGGATGCTCTCTAACTACCTTAAGGACAGATCGGTTATGGTACGCTACCTGGGACAGAATGTTCCAAAGACCACCTCAAAGGGCTGTGTGCAAGGATCGATAGGCGGGCCCACACTTTGGAATGTGCAGCTTGATCCACTCCTCAGGGAAGCGGAGAGTCTGGAAGCGCACATCCAGGCATTCGCAGACGATATTGTTATCATAGCCGCAGCCCGAGACACCAACAGTCTTGAAAGAAAAATCAATAAAGCCCTGGAGTCGGTGGCAGTTTGGGGCCGCCGAAACAAAATGAGATTTGCCCCCGCTAAGACCCAGGCAATGCTCATCACCAAGAAGCTAAAATATACCAACCCCCAATTTGTGCTGCTGGGAACTCGGATAGAGCTCTCCGACACTTTGCGTCTTCTTGGTCTGACAATCGATCGCCACCTAAATTTCAAAACCCATCTGGATGAGGTAACTGCCAAAGCGATAAACCTTTTCAAAGTCATCAGTAGAGCAGCAAGAGCCCAATGGGGCCTGAACCCGGATATCCTGCGAACATTATACATTACCGTCATTGAGCCAACCGTTTTATACGCAGCGAGTGCGTGGGCCCGAATCGCACAGCGTAAATACGCAAAAAAACGGTTGGACCGCATCACCAGGATATTCGGGATCCAATTGTCGAAGGCACATCGAACAACCTCCCTTAACGCGGCAGCACTTCTAGCAAGAATAATTCCACTGGATCTAAGAGCAGAAGAACAGCTTGCCCTTTACGAAATAAAGAGAGGCAGAGATTTAGAGGGACTTCCAGGACGAGCCCTACAACGCAGACTTCATCCTACACACCTCCCACATCCAGCTGAGAGAAGGAAAATAACGTTTGGCATTATAAACTCTCAGGAGGACGCTGATGCCCTACCGGAAGATGAGCTGATCATGTACACCGACGGTAGCAAAATTGAAGGAAAGGTGGGAGCGGCGATTTCTTGCTGGAGGAGCGGCAGGGAGATTCGCTGTCATAAAATTCGCCTTGAGAGCTACTGCTCGGTGTTTCAGGCTGAGATGGCAGCAATCCTGAGAGCAACAACGCTAAACACCGGCGCCAGTACCACCGTACACGTCATCAGTGACTCACGCTCATCCTTAGAGACCATTGGCGACCCAGGGTCCCTAAACCCTATTGCAGCAGAAATAACTGCGAACCTGAGAGAACTAGGGAAAAAAGGTGTAACTTACCAGTTTCATTGGGTAAAAGCGCACGTGGGAATTACTGGAAATGAGAGAGTAGATGAGCTGGCCAAAGAAGCTGCACTAAAATTGAAAACAAGAGCGGCATATGACTGCTTCCCATTGTCCTTCGCCAAGCGAACCACCAGGGCTATCACAATCCAGAAGTGGCAGGAACGCTACATGACGACACAATCCGGCTCTACAACCAAACAGTTCTTCCCTGAAGTCAGCACTGCCTACCGCATAATTGGAAAGCTGACTCTGTCAAATCTGTTAACGCAAATTCTCACTGGCCATGGTGGTATTCGATCCTACCTTTTCAAATTTAACCTGTCTGACGCCGAAACCTGCACTTGCGACGATACTTCTCCTGAGACAATCATGCACATCTTGGCAGCATGTCCAAAATATGCTGTCAAGAGGTACGAATGCGAGTGCAGGGTTGGACGTGCAGTGACTGAACCAAATATTAGGGTACTGATTGGTGATGACTCCAGCCGAGCCCATTTCCTGGCCTATGCACTTGGCGTAATGCGCCAAGCTGCTATGGCAAATGGCGCTAAGTCTCTTAAGTGAATTATTATTTATTTGGCTATTGTCCCATTTTACTAATTTATTATAGTAATTTTAAATGTATAATTTGGCTATTGCCCCATATAATTTTAAATCGTGACTATTAATTTGTCGAATAACATTTTAATGAAATATTGTATGGCTTTTGCCTCATTTTTAATATATTATATATTCAACTAGTCTCATTTTTCCTTTGTTATTTTAAATGTAAAATTGGGCTACCCCATGAAATTTGTAATTGTGATCGCAGTCTGTTTAGTTAGTAAATTATAGATTATATTTTTGCATTCTCTGTATAAATTCACTTTAACTTATTTTTCTACAAAATGTACGCATGAATTTTAATTGGCGCGCAACGCATGCAGTGCATTTTATATAAAGTTAAACAACCAAAGAGAAAATTGTAATGGAAAAATTTAAAAAACAAAAAAAAAAAAAAAAGGAAAAGAAAAGAAAAAAGAAAATATTAAAAGAGCGAAAGATAAAAGAAAGTATAAAAAGAAAAAAGATCAAAAGAAAAAGAATAACAATAAAAAAAAAGAAAAATTGGAGCAAAAAAGAAAGCTCCAATAATACGCGGGTGGAGGTGGGATAAAAAAAAAAAAAAAAAAAAAAAAAAAAAAAAAAAAAAAAAAAAAAAAAAAAAAAAAAAAACCTAACCTAACCTAACCTAACCTAACCTAACCTAACCTAACCTAACCTAACCTAACCTAACCTAACCTAACCTAACCTAACCTAACCTAACCTTTTGATTTTGTTAGGTTCAGAAGGAACATTCCAGAAATAATCCAAAATCTTAAAAAAAAACCCCCTTAGGTAACCGAAGGTTAGGTTAGATTAGGTTAGGTTTGATTTTGTTAGGTTCAGAAGGAACATTCCAGAAATAATCCAAAATCTTAAAAAAAAACACCCTTAGGTAACCGAAGGTTAGGTTAGATTAGGTTAGGTTTGATTTTGTTAGGTTCCGAAGAAAGATTCCAGAAAGATTTCAAAAACTAACAAAAAAATCCATTTAGGTAACCGAAGGTTAGGTCAGATTAGGTTAGGTTTGATTTTGTTAGGTTCAGAAGGAACATTCCAGAAATAATCCAAAATCTTAAAAAAAAACACCCTTAGGTAACCGAAGGTTAGGATAGATTAGGTTAAGTTTGATTTTGTTAGGTTCCGAAGAAAGATTCCAGAAATAATCAAAAAAAGTAAAAAAAAAAACAAAAAAAAACACAGGTAACCCACGGTCAGGTTAATTTTTTTAAGGTTCCAATGGAAGATTCTACAAACTAATAATAACAATAGTTTAAAAAACTATCATGTTTGTCGTATCAAATTCAGCAAACCCTTTCATTTAATACCCATATAATGGGGGTGCATTTCAAATAGCAAATTCGATCTCTTTAGTGTCCGCCATGTTGGATTTAAGTCACGTGACTATTTTTGTCGTATTCCTGAGAGCAAACCCTTTCATTTGATACTCATATAATGGGTTTTTACCCATTTCCAATAGCCTGTGAAGCCGCCATATTGGTTTTGTAATGACGTTTCTTAGCTTGTCATGTATTGTCATCAAAAGTCAGAGCGTGTGCAAAATTTCATCCTAATCGAAGACCGGAAAGTGGGTCAAATAAAGATTCCAAGTTTTTCTTACACATACATAGTTACAAGTGAAGCTAATAATATAAGCGTGTTAAACAATAAATAAAATATTGGGAGATCAAGTCCAACAAACTTATTAAGAGTAACGTACAAATTGAATATATATATATATATATATATATATATATATATATATATATATATATATATATATATATACTACAGTACAAAACAAAATTTGAACCCAAAGGAAATCAAACAATATGAAACAGTCCATAACAACTAGGTACTTGACTAAAATAACAAACCAACCGGACAAACTTTATACCCTATTATATGTATTTAAGTGTTTATGTCTGTTAAAATACCTACAAACAGTTAACAAATATTGTATTTGTATCGATTTGATACCGTTGCTCTGCATTCATCGAGCAGTGTAACATGTATGAGAGACGGATAACCAAAACCTGAATATTAATAATTTTATCGGATAAAATTATTACAATATACTTATTATTATTATTATTGTATTGCATTGCATTGCATTGCATCGCATTGCATTTCATTAATAAGTACCTCCTATCTACATACATTATGTACCTAATTTATGTTTATTCAATCCGAGGAAATTTTTGCACTAACCAAGGAATTTTCAAAAAGAAAAAGGCACATTCAAATTTCTTTAAAACCACTAAATCACACCTCGCCCGCCGTGTGCCGTGTGCCGTGTACCGTGTACCCCACCCTCCCAGCCCTTCCCCGTGTGGCCATCGTATAAGGGGATATGAAAAAAATATTATGTAATAGTCTATTAATATGGACGCGCCATATATCCACCACATAATAGGTGGGTGGGTCAGTTAGCAGGGGCGTGGCATTCCATATAGGCAGTAAAAAAGTGCCTACCTCGTCATTATAATGCCAAATCAATATTACAATATATATCTATAAACTAAGCTAGAAATTTAAAGCATTTTTATTATCAACTTTCATACATTAAGTATTAACGCGCTCAACTAATAAACGAAAATATTAAAAACACTATTGCAA
>CAWUPE010000706.1:27500-30000 GCA_963924145.1 Pyrausta purpuralis
AGGAGGTGCCCTCTCACCACCTCGATCTTTTGCTGTGGTTTGAGAGGTGCCTTTGTGATGTTGTGTAAAGCAATTTTGAAGTCGTTCTCTAACGATACTAGACCAGAAGCCTTAAAATCGACGCCCAGGTATCTCCAACGTTCAACACAAGTAACTTGCCTTATCCACCGGGACCCAATGCGGAAATTCCGTTCGGTCAAATAGTGGTGCTTCTTGCGTTTTCCGTCGGGCACCATAGACAATATAGCGCATTTCGAGCTGTTCAGCTTTAGACCCACAAGTTGCCCTGTGCGACTAACCATGTCAATGGATAGCTGCATCCCTGCCTTTGAGCCTGCAATGAGGACTAAATCGTCAGCATAGGCCATCGCTGAAACACGCTCAGTGTCAAGTCTATAGCCAACGTCTTTCGGCAGTGACGCGAGAACTAAGTCCATTGCCATGTTGAACAACCACGGCGACAAGGGATCGCCCTGGCGAACTCCCCGACCAACTTTCACAGGCTCGCTCGCCCTACCGCCGACCTGCAGGGTGGTAGTGGCCGACTCGTAGAGACGAGCGATGTAGTCACAGAAGGCCCCGGGCAACCCCCGCCCTCTAAGCACCTCCACAAGTGCCTTGTGAGACACTGTGTCGAATGCCTTCGAGAAATCGAGAATAGCCACGTGACACTCCCGCAAGTTACGCCTGCTATCCCCCAGTACAGCGTCCAGCACCGCGGAATTCTCCAAGGTGCCGTCGGCGCAGATGAAACCGCGCTGTCGTACATCCGGGGGGCAACATGCTTCCAACCTACGCGCCAGGATAGAGTGCAGATGCCGAAGCGGTACCGACGCAATCGAAATTGGCCGATAGTCACCCGGACCTGCAGGATCATCCTTCTTTGGCACGAAGATCGTTCTACAACGTCGCAATGGTTCAGGGATTTCTCCAGTTCGAATCCACAAATTGAATATGCGCACTTTGTCTTCTACAGGAACGCCTCGCCATTCCCCCGAGGTAATACCGTCGGGTCCTGGCGCTGTCTGTAAGTCAACTGCAGTAGCCTTCAGCTCTTCTGAGTTTACGGGCTCCCAAAGCCGAGAATAATCATGGCTGCCCCCGTACTGCTCATCTCTGCGTAAAGCGTTGAGAGCTTCCGGTGTAGGTCCAGGAGCGTTCGAAACAGCCTCCAGAATTGGTCGCCAATAGGTCTCCAACTCTTCAAGACTGTGCTTCACACTCCTGCATTGGCCATCAATTATCTCGGCAGCAGCGCGACTACGACACTTCTTGTACAGTTCCTGTATGCGCGCATATTCAATCCGCCTGCGCTGTCTTGCATTTACTCTGGCTGGCGGCTGCGCGTCGTCATCGTCAATTCCGGGATTTAATCGTACACGCCTTTGCGATCGAGCGCCCCGCGACCGTCTGCTCGCGGCTCTCGCAAGGAGATCCGCAATCAGACGGTCGCAAGAGTGGTCTCTCTCAGGCGTGGCGGCCATTGGCACTGGTCTTCGGCGTGTGGGAGAGTTAGAATCGGAACTTGTTTGCGCTATCAGAGGAACACGTCTCCGTCGACGGGGTGCTGTTGTGCATTCAGGAGGGGATCTATCTTGTGAAGGGGCTGCCACCTCCGCTTCACGGGCCTGATGTTCGGCCTTAAATCTGTTAACTCTATCCTTATAGGATTGAGTTCTTCTTACACCTTTTATCCCCTCTAACGTTCTATCCAATCGTGAACCCAACGCTTCATGGAGACGTTTATTGCTCCCAGCTTCACCCGTTTCGAGAAACATCTCGGCCTCTGTCCGCGCCAGCAAGTCCAACTCCTCCTCTCGCCAACGACGCTTCACCTGCGCCGGCCGCGCGTCAATATTTGCCTCCACAGGGTGGCCTTTACGTTTGTGCAGGCCAAGCCCTGTTTTGGTTGTGAATGTACGGTCACACAGCGGACAAGGGTATCCCAAATCCGCCGGCCCCGCGACATCTGGGGGACCCACTGCACCCCCTTGTAATTCAAGCGCTCGACCGGGGGCCCCTGGACGTCCCGGTAGACGCTGTAATTCTTTAGAGACTGGAGCGCATAAATTAGTAGCAGTAAGCGGGGTGCTAGCCCGAATACCGCCGATCGCCCACGGTTTTTGCGAGGCCACAACCCTAAGGAAACCGCTAGGCTTGAGCCCCCCCGGAGGGAGACCCCATCGTGGCTGTTGTGAGTAATACTCGCAACCTCACTTGGATTTACAGTCCTAAGATGGTAGTGGACTGCCGCACCGGACCCGAAGGCATCCAAGGTCAAGCCCACCGGACCTCTCTCTGTTGGTGGCAGAGAGAAGGTCAAAGCGTTAGACTGGTATGGTGCTAACTCCCGCGTTCGAAGGGAGTCTGCTGGGAGATCACACAGACACTACGGCTACTAGTGACTGAGGCTTTAGTTATGCAGACTCACCCCCCCTCCCTCATTAGCGATCGCAGCGGCACCACGAGCAGGTTGAGGATAGGAGTTGGGCCTAACAGC
>CAWUPE010000706.1:35000-40000 GCA_963924145.1 Pyrausta purpuralis
TATTGAACCGACGTTTGACCGTCGGCTCACCGACGATATGCTCCGCAAACGTGTCAGTATCACCGCGGATGCGGTGCACCGACAGCGCGGCGCACAAATGCAACTACGAGCTTTTTAACCGCAACAATTTTAGTATACGCTATTGGAGCTGGAATTACCGCGGCTGCTGGCACCAGACTTGCCCTCCAATTGTTCCTCGTTAAAATATTTAAAGTGTACTCATTCCGATTACGAGGCCTCGTAAGAGTCCCGTATCGTTATTTTTCGTCACTACCTCCCCGTGCCGGGAGTGGGTAATTTGCGCGCCTGCTGCCTTCCTTGGATGTGGTAGCCGTTTCTCAGGCTCCCTCTCCGGAATCGAACCCTGATTCCCCGTTACCCGTGACAACCATGGTAGTCGCAGAAACTACCATCGAAAGTTGATAAGGCAGACATTTGAAAGATGCGTCGCCGGTACTGGACCGTGCGATCGGCAAAAGTTATCCAGATTCATCAAAATTAACGACTTCGAACGCGAGGCCCTCCGTCGATTGGTTTTGATCTAATAAAAGCACTCATCCCATCACTGGTCAGAGTTCTGATTGCATGTATTAGCTCTAGAATTACCACAGTTATCCAAGTAACTGAGTAAGATCTAAGGAACCAAAACTGATATATTGAGCCATTCGCGGTATCGCCTTAATACGGCTTGCACTGAGACATGCATGGCTTAATCTTTGAGACAAGCATATAACTACTGGCAGGATCAACCAGGGAGCTTACACATGATAAAAGTAGAAAAAAAAAACACGCGACGCGTGTTCATCTCTCTACTCTGTTCTGTGTCTTGCGCCCGATTCGACGTTTTACCGTCGGATATCGAGGCGTGACTATATTGGTCATAATATATCGGTGTGTCGCACGCTGTACGCGATCTGTGTCGTCTCCGATCAGATCGCGAACAAGGGCACTTAGCGCTCCAAATGAAGGAGGCGCCCACACTGAAGGTTCGCACAGATCACTTTTCACTTTTATGTAAAAAAAACTCTTCCAACTGACGTTTTGTACACATTAGCGACAAACAGCCCGGAGCAAGAGAGATCCCGAACCAGACCAGAAAAATATGTATGACGCTCCTCCGTCAGTGTTGTTGAAAATTGACGAGGACGCATAACCGTCCATCGGCGCTTTTCAGAGACACAACACTGATAGAATTGCATCGGACCAAAGTGTTACACACATACGCATGGAACACAATATAGGCCTTGAGTGAGACCGTTTCTACGAAATCCATATATACAATAACGGATCCGTCGATCTACAAAGTTTAACAAAGCCAGCGCCGCCGCGACTCTACCGCGCTCACACGCACATTTTACTTTCGAGAGACTATTAAAATATAAATATTTTACAAGTCCCCAAAACAAGTTGTGCGACACGCCCGGAGAGACGACGATGCCAGCTAGAGTACTCAACGAACGGCGGTTAAACGGAAGGGCGCGCGCGCATCTGCGCGCGCGCGCACACGCGCCTTCCCGCCGCTCTTTGCCTTTCCTCCGAACGACACTTCGCTGTCGTGCGCACGCGCAATGCGCGCCCACAGCGCCGCGGAGTGTGTTTGCACGCCCCTCTCGCCACGGATTGATACTAACAAACGCGTTGCTGCGCTCTTCGTTTCAATTCTGTCACGAGTGGACAAGCCACCGACTCCAATGTCGAAAAATTCTGAACGCGCAATATCGTGCGCGCGACGCGGCGGGTGTAAAATAAGTTATTTTTTGGAATGGGAAAAAAAACCGATGGTTAGGTTAGGTTAGGTTATGTTAGGTTAGAGAGATACCAAAAACTAAAAAAAAAAACCTTATGTTAGGTTAGATGAGGTTAGGTTTGATTTTGTTAGGTTCCGAAGAAAGATTCCAGAAAGATTTCAAAAACTAACAAAAAAATCCATTTAGGTATCCCACGGTTAGGTTAGATTAGGTTAGGTTTGATTTTGTTAGGTTCAGAAGGAACATTCCAGAAATAATCCAAAACCTTTAAAAAAAACACCCTTAGGTAGCCGAAGGTTAGGTTGGATTAGGTTAGGTTTGATTTTGTTAGGTTCAGAAGGAACATTCCAGAAATAATCCAAAATCTTAAAAAAAAACACCCTTAGGTAACCGAAGGTTAGGTTAGATTAGGTTAGGTTTGATTTTGTTAGGTTCAGAAGGAACATTCCAGAAATAATCCAAAATCTTAAAAAAAAACACCCTTAGGTAACCGAAGGTTAGGTTAGATTAGGTTAGGTTTGATTTTGTTAGGTTCAGAAGAAACATTCCAGAAATAATCCAAAATCTTAAAAAAAAACACCCTTAGGTAACCGAAGGTTAGGTTAGATTAGGTTAGGTTTGATTTTGTTAGGTTCAGAAGAAACATTCCAGAAATAATCCAAAATCTTAAAAAAAAACACCCTTAGGTAACCGAAGGTTAGGTTAGATAAGGTTAAGTTTGATTTTGTTAGGTTCCGAAGAAAGATTCCAGAAAGATTTCAAAAACTAACAAAAAAATCCATTTAGGTAACCGAAGGTTAGGTCAGATTAGGTTAGGTTTGATTTTGTTAGGTTCAGAAGGAACATTCCAGAAATAATCCAAAATCTTAAAAAAAAAACCCCTTAGGTAACCGAAGGTTAGGTTAGATTAGGTTAGGTTTGATTTTGTTAGGTTCAGAAGGAACATTCCAGAAATAATCCAAAATCTTAAAAAAAAACACCCTTAGGTAACCGAAGGTTAGGTTAGATTAGGTTAGGTTTGATTTTGTTAGGTTCCGAAGAAAGATTCCAGAAAGATTTCAAAAACTAACAAAAAAATCCATTTAGGTAACCGAAGGTTAGGTCAGATTAGGTTAGGTTTGATTTTGTTAGGTTCAGAAGGAACATTCCAGAAATAATCCAAAATCTTAAAAAAAAACACCCTTAGGTAACCGAAGGTTAGGATAGATTAGGTTAAGTTTGATTTTGTTAGGTTCCGAAGAAAGATTCCAGAAATAATCAAAAAAAGTAAAAAAAAAAACAAAAAAAAACACAGGTAACCCACGGTCAGGTTAATTTTTTTAAGGTTCCAATGGAAGATTCTACAAACTAATAATAACAATAGTTTAAAAAACTATCATGTTTGTCGTATCAAATTCAGCAAACCCTTTCATTTAATACCCATATAATGGGGGTGCATTTCAAATAGCAAATTCGATCTCTTTAGTGTCCGCCATGTTGGATTTAAGTCACGTGACTATTTTTGTCGTATTCCTGAGAGCAAACCCTTTCATTTGATACTCATATAATGGGTTTTTACCCATTTCCAATAGCCTGTGAAGCCGCCATATTGGTTTTGTAATGACGTTTCTTAGCTTGTCATGTATTGTCATCAAAAGTCAGAGCGTGTGCAAAATTTCATCCTAATCGAAGACCGGAAAGTGGGTCAAATAAAGATTCCAAGTTTTTCTTACACATACATAGTTACAAGTGAAGCTAATAATATAAGCGTGTTAAACAATAAATAAAATATTGGGAGATCAAGTCCAACAAACTTATTAAGAGTAACGTACAAATTGAATATATATATATATATATATATATATATATATATATATATATATATATATATATATATATATATATATACTACAGTACAAAACAAAATTTGAACCCAAAGGAAATCAAACAATATGAAACAGTCCATAACAACTAGGTACTTGACTAAAATAACAAACCAACCGGACAAACTTTATACCCTATTATATGTATTTAAGTGTTTATGTCTGTTAAAATACCTACAAACAGTTAACAAATATTGTATTTGTATCGATTTGATACCGTTGCTCTGCATTCATCGAGCAGTGTAACATGTATGAGAGACGGATAACCAAAACCTGAATATTAATAATTTTATCGGATAAAATTATTACAATATACTTATTATTATTATTATTGTATTGCATTGCATTGCATTGCATCGCATTGCATTTCATTAATAAGTACCTCCTATCTACATACATTATGTACCTAATTTATGTTTATTCAATCCGAGGAAATTTTTGCACTAACCAAGGAATTTTCAAAAAGAAAAAGGCACATTCAAATTTCTTTAAAACCACTAAATCACACCTCGCCCGCCGTGTGCCGTGTGCCGTGTACCGTGTACCCCACCCTCCCAGCCCTTCCCCGTGTGGCCATCGTATAAGGGGATATGAAAAAAATATTATGTAATAGTCTATTAATATGGACGCGCCATATATCCACCACATAATAGGTGGGTGGGTCAGTTAGCAGGGGCGTGGCATTCCATATAGGCAGTAAAAAAGTGCCTACCTCGTCATTATAATGCCAAATCAATATTACAATATATATCTATAAACTAAGCTAGAAATTTAAAGCATTTTTATTATCAACTTTCATACATTAAGTATTAACGCGCTCAACTAATAAACGAAAATATTAAAAACACTATTGCAATTGCGCCTCATACCTACAATGTCAGTGAAGATATAAACCAGAAAAAATTGAAAATGACGCCCTGTTCATACAAATCAAAAGGTGACAGGACTGACAGGTGATATTCGCATCATATACCCATAAAGTAGGCATACATACATACATACATACATACTATCAATACTTAAGATTTATTTTTAATTAAGATAGAAACATGGTTATAAATTGATAAATCATGATTTTATTTTAGCTTGGTTATTTATTATATTGACAAACTTTCAGATGTTACTCGTCCACCCTAGTAGGTATATTATACTAGTCTAGTAGGCGCGTCGTTGCTATTTCCTGCGCTTTTTACCTATTTAATAAACTAAAATAAATCTTAAACTAATATTATTATGAATGCTGGAAATTCCGTCATTTTATTTTATAATACTTTTAAAATTGTAAGTAGGTCAAGAGAGCTTAAGTTTTGGTTTCAAAGTACAGCAAACATTCCTTGAAAAGTTTGCGGCAGCCATTTTTTTTTCTTCTATGGAGTTCTTGTTTTGCTTT
>CAWUPE010000706.1:45000-47500 GCA_963924145.1 Pyrausta purpuralis
TAGTGGCCGACTCGTAGAGACGAGCGATGTAGTCACAGAAGGCCCCGGGCAACCCCCGCCCTCTAAGCACCTCCACAAGTGCCTTGTGAGACACTGTGTCGAATGCCTTCGAGAAATCGAGAATAGCCACGTGACACTCCCGCAAGTTACGCCTGCTATCCCCCAGTACAGCGTCCAGCACCGCGGAATTCTCCAAGGTGCCGTCGGCGCAGATGAAACCGCGCTGTCGTACATCCGGGGGGCAACATGCTTCCAACCTTCGCGCCAGGATAGAGTGCAGATGCCGAAGCGGTACCGACGCAATCGAAATTGGCCGATAGTCACCCGGACCTGCAGGATCATCCTTCTTTGGCACGAAGATCGTTCTACAACGTCGCAATGGTTCAGGGATTTCTCCAGTTCGAATCCACAAATTGAATATGCGCACTTTGTCTTCTACAGGAACGCCTCGCCATTCCCCCGAGGTAATACCGTCGGGTCCTGGCGCTGTCTGTAAGTCAACTGCAGTAGCCTTCAGCTCATCTGAGTTTACGGGCTCCCAAAGCCGAGAATAATCATGGCTGCCCCCGTACTGCTCATCTCTGCGTAAAGCGTTGAGAGCTTCCGGTGTGGGTCCAGGAGCGTTCGAAACAGCCTCCAGAATTGGTCGCCAATAGGTCTCCAACTCTTCAAGACTGTGCTTCACACTCCTGCATTGGCCATCAATTATCTCGGCAGCAGCGCGACTACGACACTTCTTGTACAGTTCCTGTATGCGCGCATATTCAATCCGCCTGCGCTGTCTTGCATTTACTCTGGCTGGCGGCTGCGCGTCGTCATCGTCAATTCCGGGATTTAATCGTACACGCCTTTGCGATCGAGCGCCCCGCGACCGTCTGCTCGCGGCTCTCGCAAGGAGATCCGCAATCAGACGGTCGCAAGAGTGGTCTCTCTCAGGCGTGGCGGCCATTGGCACTGGTCTTCGGCGTGTGGGAGAGTTAGAATCGGAACTTGTTTGCGCTATCAGAGGAACACGTCTCCGTCGACGGGGTGCTGTTGTGCATTCAGGAGGGGATCTATCTTGTGAAGGGGCTGCCACCTCCGCTTCACGGGCCTGATGTTCGGCCTTAAATCTGTTAACTCTATCCTTATAGGATTGAGTTCTTCTTACACCTTTTATCCCCTCTAACGTTCTATCCAATCGTGAACCCAACGCTTCATGGAGACGTTTATTGCTCCCAGCTTCACCCGTTTCGAGAAACATCTCGGCCTCTGTCCGCGCCAGCAAGTCCAACTCCTCCTCTCGCCAACGACGCTTCACCTGCGCCGGCCGCGCGTCAATATTTGCCTCCACAGGGTGGCCTTTACGTTTGTGCAGGCCAAGCCCTGTTTTGGTTGTGAATGTACGGTCACACAGCGGACAAGGGTATCCCAAATCCGCCGGCCCCGCGACATCTGGGGGACCCACTGCACCCCCTTGTAATTCAAGCGCTCGACCGGGGGCCCCCGAGAGTCATAGTTACTCCCGCCGTTTACCCGCGCTTGCTTGAATTTCTTCACGTTGACATTCAGAGCACTGGGCAGAAATCACATTGCGTCAACACCCGCGAGGGCCATCGCAATGCTTTGTTTTAATTAGACAGTCGGATTCCCCTTGTCCGTGCCAGTTCTGAGCTGACCGTTGAACGGCGGTCGTACAGAACCGCGCCGATCGCGCACTAGACGAAACCGACACGGCCTTACGGCTAGGAAGATCCGCGGAAGGCCGGAACGCGGGTCCAGATTCTGTCCCGCTCCCCGTGAAGAGAACGAGCCGTCCACCAGGCCCGGCACCGGCCGCCTCCGCTTCCCGTCCAAACCCGACACGCCCCGGTCCTCAGAGCCAATCCTTATTCCGAAGTTACGGATCCAATTTGCCGACTTCCCTTACCTACATTATTCTATCGACTAGAGGCTCTTCACCTTGGAGACCTGCTGCGGATATGGGTACGAACCGGCGCGACTACTCCGCGTACATCCCTCACCTGAATTTTCAAGGTCCGCAGAGAGTATCCGGACACCGCCGCAAATGCGGTGCTCTTCGCGTTCCGAACCATATCTCCCTTCTATAGGATTCCATGGAACTCGAACGCTCAGGCAGAAAAGAAAACTCTTCCCGGACCTCTCGGCGGCGTCTTCAGGCCACTTTGGGTTACCCCGTCGAACACTCGCTTTGAAACGAGGGAACGATTATTGAAACGGTTCCGCTGCCGGGTTCAGGAATAGGAACCTGATTCCCTTTCGCTCAAAGGGCGTTATTTATCTCATCTTTCGAATGAAAAACGAAAAAAACACGCCACATCGACATAAGATTTCTCCTTGAGCTTAGGATCGACTGACTCGCGAGCAACTACTGTTCACGCGAAACCCTTCTCCACGTCAGTCCTCCAGGGCCTCGCTGGAGTATTTGCTACTACCACCAAGATCTGCACCGACGGAGGCTCCAAGCGGGCTCACGCCCAGACCCTTCTGCGCTCTCCGC